>WNWK01026825.1:0-26957 GCA_009830355.1 Cherax destructor | reverse complement strand
CCCATTAAAACTTAAAAATCAATATTTTTATAGAATATTTAAAATTATTTTCGAAAAAATATATGAAACATTAAAAAGCTCAGAAAATGTGCTAAAATCGTATTTTATGGCATTTTTTCGACGTTTAAGAGCGGTTTGATGCTTTTCTGACAAAACTCATTTTTTAGCTAAAATACTCAGATTTTCACACTTTTAAATAGAATTTCTACTGCAATTGAAATTTATGGGAAAAGAAAAAATTTTTTATTAAAAATAGTTTTTCCAAAAAAATCCTGAAAATGATTCGAATCGTTAAAAATGCAATAAAATAACATTTTATAGCATTTTAATATTTATAAATTATTTAAATATTTTAAAAAATCCCATTAAAAAATCTATAAAAATCAATATTTTTATAGAATATTTCATATTATTTTCGAAAAATACATGAAACATTAAAAAGCTGGGAAAAATGTGCTAAAATGTTTTTTTATTGCATATTTTGACGTTTTAGAGCGGTTTGAGGCTTTTTTCAAAACTCATTTTTTAGCTAAAATACTTACATTTTCACACTTTTAAATAGAATTTCTACTGCAATTGAAATTTAGGGGGAAAAGTAAGAAAAATTTTATGATTTTCTTTAGGAAGTTTACTCATATGTATATTTTATCAAAAAAAATAGTTTTACACAAAATTTGAAAATTTTAAATCGTAAAAAAATGCAATAAAATCAAGTTTTATAGCTTTTTTTATTATTTAATAATTATTTACATATTTTAAAAAATCCCAATAAAAATCTATAAAAATCAATATTTTTATAAAATATTTCATATTATTTTCGAAAAATACATGAAACATTAAAAAGCATAGAAAAATGTGCTAAAATCGTATTTTATGGCATATTTCGACGTTTTAGAGCGGTTTGATGCTTTTCTGACAAAACTCATTTTTTAGCTAAAATACTTAGATTTTTCACACTTTTAAATAGAATTTCTACAAATTGAAATTTAGGGAAAAAGTGCAAAATTTTTTGATTTTCTTTTAGGAAGCTTATTTCATAGGTATATTTTTATCTAAAAAAATAGTTTTTCAGAAAACCAAAATGCCTGAATCGTGAAAAAATGCAATAAAATTTTTTTTTAAAGCATTTTTTAATATATTTAATTTTTTTACATATTTTAAAAAAACCCATTAAAAATCATAAAAACCAATATTTTTATAGAATATTTCAATTATTTTCGGAAAAATACATGAAACATTTAAAAAGCTCGGGAAAATGTGGTAAAATCGTATTTTATGGCATATTTCGACGTTTAAGAGCGGTTTGATGCTTTTTCTGACAAAACTCATTTTTGCTAAAAACTTAGATTTTTCACACTTTTAAATAGAATTTCTACTGCAATGAAATTTATGGGAAAAGTAAGCAAAATTTTATGATTTTCTTTTAGGAAGCTTCCCTCATAGGTATATTTTATCTAAAAATAGTTTTTCAAAAAAATCCGTGAAAATGCCTTGAACTCAAAAAATGGAATAAAATATCGTTTAAAGCATTTTTTAATATTTATTAATTATTTACATATTTTAAAAAATCCCATTAAAATCTATAAAAATCAATATTTTTATAGAATATTTCATATTATTTTCTAAAAATACATGAAACACTAAGAAGCTCAGAAAATGTGTTCATTTATGGCATATTTCTACGTCTTAGAGGGTTTGATGTTTTTCTGAAAAAAACTCTTTTTTTACCCAAAATACTTAGATTTTCACACTTTTAAAAAATTTTACTGCAATTGAAATTTATGGGAAAAGTAAGCAAAATTTTATGATTTTTTTTTTAGAAGCTTACTCATAGGTATATTTTATCTAAAAAATTTTCAAAAAAACCGTGATAATGCCTTTGAATCGGAAAAATGAAAAAAACTTTTAAAGTTTTTTTAATATTTTTTTAATTAACATATTTTAAAAAATCCATTAAAATTATAAAAATCAATATTTTTATAGAATATTTCATATTATTTTCGAAAAAATAAACAAAAAACCAAAAATGTGGTAAAATTAATGGCATATTTCGACGTTTAGGAGCGGTTTGATGTTTTTTCGACAAAACCTTTTTTGCTAAAACTTGGGATTTTTCTACATTTTTTAAATGGAATTTCTACTGCAATTGAAATTTATGGGAAAAAAGAAAAATTTTATGATTTTTTTAAATTTTACCATAGGTATATTTTATCAAAAAAAAAATAGTTTTTCAGAAAATCCGTGAAAATGCCTTAACGCCAAAAATGGAATAAAATATCGTTTTAAAGCATTTTTTAATATTTATTAATTATATACATATTTTAAAAAATTCCATTAAAAATCTTTTAAAATCAATATTTTTATAGAATATTTCATATTATTTTCAAAAATACATGAAACACTAAGAAGCTCAGAAAAATGTGCTAAAATCGTATTTTATTGCATATTTCGACGTTTTAGAGCGGTTTGAGTGTTTCTCTGGCAAAACTCATTTTTCAGCTAAAATACTTAGATTTTCACACTTTTAAATAGAATTTCTACTGCAATTGAAATTTATGGGAAAAGTAAGAACAATTTTATAATTATCTTTTAGGAAGCTTACTTATAGGTATATTTTATCTAAAAAAATAGTTTTTCCGAAAATCCTTGAAAATGACTTGAATCGTCAAAAAATGCAATAAAATAACATTTTATAGCATTTTTTAATATTTATAAATTATTTACATATTTTAAAAAAATCCCATTAAAATCTATAAAAATCAATATTTTTATAGAATATTTCATATTATTTTCGAAAAATACATGAAACATTAAAAAGCTCAGAAAAATGTGCTAAAATCGTATTTTATTGCATATTTTGACGTTTTAGAGCGGTTTGAGTGCTTTTCTGGCAAAACTCATTTTTTAGCTAAAATACTTACATTTTCACACTTTTAAATAGAATTTCTACTGCAATTGAAATTTATGGGAAAAGTAAGCAAAATTTTATGATTTTCTTTTAGGAAGCTTACTCACAGGTATATTTTATCTACAAAAACAGTTTTTCAGAAAATCCTTGAAAATGCCTTAAATCGTCAAATTATGCAATAAAATCAAGTTTTATAGCATTTTTTAATATTTATTAATTATTTACATATTTTTAAAAAATCCCATAAAAATTATTTACATAATTTTAAAAAATCCCATTAAAAATCTATAAAAATCAATATTTTTATAGAATATTTCATATTATTTTCAAAAAATACATGAAACATTAAAAAGCTCAGAAAAATGTGCTAAAATCGTATTTTATTGCATATTTTGATGTTTTAGAGCGGTTTGAGTGCTTTTCTGGCAAAACTCATTTTTTAGCTAAAATACTTACATTTTCACACTTTTAAATAGAATTTCTACTGCAATTAAAATTTATGGGAAAAGTAAGCAAAATTTTATGATTTTCTTTTAGGAAGCTTACTTATATGTACATATTATTTAAAAAAATAGTTTTTCACAAAATCCTTGAAAATGCCTTAAATCGTCAAAAAATGCAATAAAATCAAGTTTTATAGCATTTTTTAATATTTATTAATTATTTACATATTTTAAAAAATCCCATTAAAAATCTATAAAAAACAATATTTTTATAGAATATTTCATATTATTTTCGAAAAATACATGAAACATTAAAAAGCTTAGAAAAATGTGCTAAAATCGTATTTTATGGCATATTTCGACGTTTTAGAGCGGTTTGATGCTTTTTTGACAAAAATTATTTTTTAGCTAAAATACTTAGATTTTTCACACTTTTAAATAGAATTTCTACTGCAATTGAAATTTATGGGAAAAGTAAGCAAAATTTTATGATTTTCTTTTAGGAAGCTTACTCATAGGTATATTTTATCTAAAAAAATAGTTTTTCAGAAAATCTGTGAAAATGCCTTGAATCGTCAAAAAATGCAATAAAATATCGTTTTTAAAGCATTTTTAATATTTATTAATTATTTACATATTTTAAAAAAAATCCCATTAAAAATCTATAAATATCAATATTTTTATAGAATATGTCATATTATTTTCGAAAAATACATGAAACATTAAAAAGCTCAGAAAAATGTGCTAAAATCGTATTTTATGGCATATTTCGACGTTTTTTAGAGCGGTTTGATGCTTTTCTGACAAAACTCATTTTTAGCTAAAATACTTAGATTTTCACATTTAAATAGAATTTCTACTGCAATTGAAAATTATGGGAAAAGTGAGCAAAATTTTATGATTTTCTTTTAGGAAGCTTACCTATAGGATATTTTTATCTAAAAAATAGTTTTTCAGAAAATCCGTGAAAATGCTTTTATCGCAAAAAATGCAATAAAATATCGTTTTAGCATTTTTTGAATATTTATTAATTATTTACATATTTTTAAAAAATCCCATTAAAAATCTATAAAAATCAATATTTTTATAAAAAAAATTTTTATTAACACATCGGCCGATTCCCACCAAGGCAGGGTGGCCCGAAAAAGAAAAACTTTCATCATCATTCATCCATCACTGTCTTTCCAGAAGGGTGCTTTACACTACAGTTGTAAAACTGCAACATTAACACCCCTCCTTCAGAGTGCCGGCACTGTACTTCCCATCTCCAGAACTCAAGTCCGGCCTGCCGGTTTCCCTGAATCCCTTCATAAATGATACTTTGCTCACACTCCAACAGCACGTCAAGTATTAAAAACCATATGCCTCCATTCACTCCCTATCAAATACGCTCACACATGCTTGCTGGAAGTCCAAGCCCTCGGACACAAAACTTCCTTTACCCTCCCTCCAACCTTTCCTAGGCCGACCCCTACCCCGCCTTCCCTCCACTACAGATTTATACACTCTCGAAGTCACTCTGTCTCGCCATTCTCTCTACATGTCCAAACCACCTCAACAACCCCTCTCAGCTCTCTGAACATTCTGTTTTGGTAATCCCGCACCTCCTAATTTCCAAACTCCGAATTCTCTGCATTATATTCACACCACACATTGACCTCAGACATGACATCTCCACTGCCTCCAGCCTTCTCCCGTTGCAACATTCATCACCCATGCTTCACACCCATATAAGAGCGTTGGTATAACTATACTCTACATTCCCTTTACTTCCATGGACAAGGTTCTTGTCTCCACAGACTCGAAGTGCTCCACTCACCCTTTCCCTCATCAATTCTATGATTCACCTCATCCTTCATAGACCCATCCGCCGACATGTCCACTCCCAATATCTGAATACATTCACCTCCTCCATACTCTCTCCCTCCAATCTGATATCCAATCTTTCGTCACCTATTCTTTTTGTTATCCTCATCACCTTACTCTTTCCTATATTCACTTTCAATTTTCTTCTTTTACACACCCTACCAAATTCATCCACCAACCTCTGCAGCTTCTCTTCAAATCTCCCAAAGCACAGTGTCAATACAAAAAGCAACTGTGACAACTCCCACTTTGTATTTGCTTTCTTTATCTTTTAGCCCAACACCTCTTGCCAAGACCCTCGCATTCACTTCTCTTACAACCCCATCTATAAATATATTGAACAACCACGGTGACATCACACATCCTTGTCTAAGGCCCACTTTTTACTGGGAAATAGTCCCCTTCCCTCCTACACACTCTAACCTGAGCCTCACTATCCTCATAAAACTCTTCACTGCTTTCAGTAACCTTCCTCCTATTCCATACACCTGCAACATCTGCCACATTGCCCCTATCTACCCTATCATACGCCTTTTCCAAATCCATAAATGCCACAAAAACATCTTTACCCTTATCCAAATACTGTTCACCTATAGTTTCACTGTAAACACTTGGTCTACACACCCCTACCTTTCCTAAAGCCCCCTTGTTCATCTGTATCCTGCTTTTGTTTTACTCTTAATTCTTTCAATAATAACTCTACTATACACTTTACCAGGTACACTCAACAGACTTATTCCCCATAATTTTTGCACTCTCTTTTTGTCCCCTTTGCCTTTATACAAAGGAACAATACACGCTCTCTGCCAATCCCTAGGTACCTTACCCTCTTCCATACATTTATTAAATAATAGCACCAACCACTCCAAAATTATATCCCACCTGCTTTTAACATTTCTATCTTTATCCCATCAATCCCAGCTGCCTTACCCCTTTCATTCTACCCACTGCCTCACGAACTTCCCCTACACCCACAACTGGCTCTTCCACACTCCTACAAGATGTTATTCCTCCTTGCCCTACACACGAAATCACAGCTTCCCTGTCTTCATCAACATTTAACAAATCCTCAAAATATTCTCTCCATCTTCCCGATACCTCTAACTCTCCATTTAATAACCTCTCCTCTCCTATTTTTAACTGTCAAATCCATTTGTTCTCTAGGCTTCCTCAACTTATTAATCTCATTCCAAAACTTTTTCTTATTTTCAACAAAATTTGCTGATAACATCTCACCCACTCTCTCATCTGCTCTCTTTTTACATTGCTTCACCACTCTTTTAACCTCTTTTTTCTCTCCATATACTCTTCCCTCCTTGCATCACTTCTACTTTGTAAAAACCTCTAATATGCTAACTTTTTCTCCCTTACTACTCTCTTTACATCATCATTCCACCAATCGCCTCCTCTTCCCTCCTGCACCCACTCGCCTGTAACCACAAACTTCTGCTGAACACTCTAACACTACATTTTTAAATCTACCCCATACATTTTCGACCCCATTGCCTACACTCTCACTAGCCCATCTATCCTCCAATAGTTGTTTATATCTTACCCTAACTGCCTCCTCTTTAGTTTATAAACCTTCACCTCTTTTACTTACTGATTCTATTTTCCTTGTATCCCATCTACCTTTTACTCCCACTGTAGCTTATAACTAAAAAGTGATCTGATATATTTAGCCCTCTATAAACATGTAAATCCTGAAGTCTACTCAACAGTCTTTTATCTACCAATACATAGTCCAACAAACTACTGTCATTACGCCCTACATCATATCTTGTATACTTATTTATCCTCTTTTTCTTAAAATATGTATTACCTATAACTAAACCCCTTTCTATACAAAGTTCAATCAAAGGGCTCCCATTATCATTTACACCTGGCACCCTCAAACTTACCTACTACACCCCTCTGCATGTTTTCCCACTTTTAGCATTTAGGTCCCCTACCACAATTACTCTCTCATTTGGTTCAAAAGTTCCTATACATTCGCTTAACATCTCCCAAAATCTTCTCTCTCTCTCCTCTACACTCCTCTCTTCTCCAGGTGCATACACGTTATTATGACCCACTTTTCGCATCCGACTTATTTTAATCCACATAATCCTTGAATTTACACATTTATATTCTCTTTTCCTTCCATAACTGATCCTTCAACATTATTGCTACCTTCCTTAGCTCTTAATCTCTCAGATACTCCTGACTTAATCCCATTTATTTCTCCCCACTGAAACTCGCCTCACCCCCTTCAGCTTTGTTTCGCTTAGGCCAGGACATCCAACTTTTTCATTCATAACATCGGCAATCATCTCTTTCTTATCATCCGCACTACATCCACGCCAATTCAGACAACCCAATTTTATAAAGTTTTTCTTCTTCTCGTTTTAGTAGATTTGTACAGGAGAAGGGGTTACTAGCCCATTGCTCCCGGCATCTTAGTCGCCTCATACACACGCATGGCTTACGGAGGAAAGATTCTTTCCACTTCCCCATGGACAATAGAGAAAATAAAAAGAACAAGAGCTATTAAGAAAAAGAAGAAAAACCTAGATGTGTGTATGTATATATATGCATGTGAATGCCAGTGTAGTGTGACCTAAAGTGTAAGTAGAAGTAGCTAGATATACCTGTTACTCATATTATTTTCTGAAAAATACATGAAACATTAAAAAGCTCAGAAAAATGTGCTAAAATCGTATTTACTTACATATCTCGACGTTTAAGAGCGTTTGAGTGATTTTTTCAAAACTCATTTTTTAGCTAAAATACTTACATTTTCACACTTTTAAATAGAATTTCTACTGCAATTGAAATTTATGGGAAAAGTAAGAAAAATTTTATAATTATCTTTTAGGAAGCTTACTTATAGGTATATTTTATCTAAAAAAATAGTTTTTCCGAAAATCCTTGAAAATGACTTGAATCGTCAAAAAATGCAATAAAATAACATTTTATAGCATTTTTTAATATTTATAAATTATTTACATATTTTTAAAAAATCCCATTAAAAATCTATAAAAATCAATATTTTTATAGAATATTTCATATTATTTGAAAATACATGAAACATTAAAAGCTCAGGAAAAATGTGCTAAAATCGATTTTATTGCATATTTTGACGTTTTTGAGCGGTTTGAGTGCTTTTCTGACAAAACTCATTTTTTAGCTAAAATACTTAGATTTTCACACTTTTAAATAGAATTTCTACTGCAATTGAAATTTATGGGAAAAGTAAGCAAAATTTTATGATTTTCTTTTAGGAAGCTTACTCATAGGTATATTTTATCTAAAAAAATAGTTTTTCAGAAAATCGTGAAAATGCCTTGAATCGTCAAAAATGCAATAAAATATCAAGTTTTAATAGCATTTTTAATATTTATTAATTATTTACATATTTTTAAAAAATCCCATTAAAAATCTATAAAAATCAATATTTGTATAGAATATTTCATATTATTTTCGAAAAATCGTATTTTATTGCATATTTCGACGTTTTAGAGCGGTTTGAGTGCTTTTCTGACAAAACTCATTTTTTAGCTAAAATACTTACATTTTCACACTTTTAAATAGAATTTCTATGCAATTGAAATTAATGGGAAATGTAAGCAAAATTTTATGATTTTCTTTTAGGAAGCTTATCATAGTATATTTTATCTAAAAATAGTTTTCAGAAAACGTGAAAATGCCTTAATCGTCAAAAATGCAATAAAATCAAGTTTTATACATTTTTTGAATATTTATTAATTATTTACATATTTTTAAAAAATCCATTAAAAATCTATAAAAATCAATATTTTTATAGAATATTTCATATTATTTTCGAAAATACATGAAACATTAAAAGCTCAGAAAATGTGCTAAAATCGTATTTTATTGCATATTTCGACGTTTTAGAGCGGTTTGAGTGTTTTCTGAAAACTCATTTTTAGCTAAAATACTTAATTTTCACACTTTTAAATAGAATTTCACTGCAATTGAAATTTATGGGAAAAGTAAGCAAAATTTTATGATTTTCTTTTAGGAAGCTTACCATAGGTATATTTTATCTAAAAATAGTTTTCAGAAAATCTTGAAAATGCCTTGAATCGTCAAAAATGCAATAAAATATCGTTTTATAGCATTTTAATATTTATTAATTATTTACATATTTTAAAAATCCATTAAAATCTATAAAATCATATTTATAGAATATTTCATATTATTTTCGAAAAATACATGAAACATTAAAAAGCTCAGAAAATGTGCTAAAATCGTATTTTATGCATATTTGACGTTTTAGACGGTTTGATGCTTTTCTGACAAAACTCATTTTTAGCTAAAATACTTAGATTTTCACACTTTTAAATAGAATTTCTATTTAATTTGGGAAAAGTAAGCAAAATTTTATGATTTTCTTTAGAAGCTTACTCATAGGTATATTTTATCTAAAAAGTTTCAGAAATCCGTGAAATGTTTGAACGTCAAATGCTAAAATACTTTATAGCATTTTAATATTTATAATTATTTACATATTTTAAAATCCCATTAAAAATCTATAAAAATCAATATTTTATAAAATTTCATATTATTTTCGAAAATACATGAAACATAAAAGTAAAAATGCTAAAATGTATTTTATTCATATTCGACGTTTTAGAGCGTTTGAGCTTTACTCATTTTAAATAAATTACTCATTAAATTTATAAAGTGCAAAATTTTAGATTTTCTTGGAAGCTTACTCATAGTATATTTTATCTAAAAATAGTTTCAGAAAATCCTGAAAATGCCTAATCGTCAAAATGCAATAAATTCAGTTTTATAGCATTTTTAATATTTATTAATTATTTACATATTTTAAAAAATCCATTAAAAATCTATAAAAATCAATATTTTTATAGAATATTTCAATTATTTTCGAAAAATACATGAAACATTAAAAAGCTCAGAAAATGTGCTAAAATCGTATTTTATTGCATATTTCACGTTTTAGAGCGGTTTGATGCTTTTCTGCAAAACTCATTTTTAGCTAAAATACTTAATTTTCACACTTTTAAATAGAATTCTACTGCAATTGAAATTTATGGGAAAAGTAAGCAAAATTTTATGATTTTCTTTAGGAAGCTTACTCAAGGTATATTTTATCTAAAAAATAGTTTTTCAAAAATCCTTGAAAATGCCTTAATCGTCAAAAATGCAATAAAATAAGTTTTATAGCATTTTTGAATATTTATTAATTATTTACATATTTTTAAAAATCCCATTAAAAATCTATAAAAATCAATATTTTTATAGAATATTTCATATTATTTCGAAAAATACATGAAACATTAAAAGCTCAGAAAATGTGCTAAAATCGTATTTTATGCATATTTCGACGTTTAGAGCGGTTTGAGTTCTGACAAAACTCATTTTTAGCTAAAATACTTAGATTTTCACACTTTTAAATAGAATTTCTACTGCAATTGAAATTTATGGGAAAAGTAAGCAAAATTTTATGATTTTCTTTTAGGAAGCTTACTCATAGGTATATTTTATCTAAAAAATAGTTTTTCAAAAATCCTTGAAAATGCCTTAATCGTCAAAAATGCAATAAAATATGTTTTATAGCATTTTTAATATTTATTAATTATTTACATATTTTAAAAATCCCATTAAAATCTATAAAAATCAATATTTTTATAGAATATTTCATATTATTTTCGAAAATATGAAACATTAAAAAGCTCAGAAAAATGTGTAAATCGTATTTTATTGCATATTTCGACGTTTTAGAGCGGTTTGAGTGTTTTCTGCAAAACTCATTTTTAGCTAAAATACTTAATTTTCACACTTTTAAATAGAATTTCTACTGCAATTGAAATTTATGCAAAAGTAAGAAAATTTTATATTTCTTTAGAAGCTTATTAGTAATTTTATCTAAAAAAATAGTTTTCAAAAATCTTGAAAATGACTTTAATGTCAAAAATGCAATAAAACATTTTATAGCATTTTTAATATTTATTAATTATTTACATATTTTAAAATCCCATTAAAATCTATAAAAATCAATATTTTTATAGAATATTTCATATTATTTCGAAAATACATGAAACAATAAAAGCTCAGAAAATGTGCTAAATCGATTTTATTGCATATTTGACGTTTTAGAGCGTTTGAGTGTTTTCTGGCAAAACTCATTTTAGCTAAAATACTACATTTTCACACTTTTAAATAGAATTTCTACTGCAATTGAAATTTATGGGAAAATAAGCAAAATTTTATATTTTTTTAGAACTTATATATATATTTTTCTAAAAATAGTTTTCAAAATCTGAAAATGCCTTAAATCGTAAAATGCAAATCATTTTAGCATTTAATTTTAATCATTATATTTTAAAAATCCATTAAAAATCTTAAAATCAATATTTTTATGAATATTTCATATTATTTTCGAAAATACATGAAACATTAAAAGTCAGAAAATGTGCTAAAATCGATTTTATTGCATATTTCGACGTTTTAGAGCGGTTTGAGTGCTTTTTGAAAAACTCATTTTTAGCTAAAATACTTAATTTTCAACTTTTAAATAGAATTTTCTGCAATTGAAATTATGAAAAGTAAGCAAAATTTTATGATTTTCTTTTAGGAAGCTTACTCATAGGTATATTTTATCTAAAAATAGTTTTCAAAAATTGAAAATCTTGATGTAAATGAATAAAATATGTTTTATAATTTAAATTTATTAATTATTTACTATTTTAAAAATCCCATTAAAAATCTTAAAAATCAATATTTTTATGAATATTTCATATTATTTTCGAAAATACATGAAACATTAAAACTCAGAAAATGTGTTAAAACGTATTTTATTGCATATTTCGACGTTTTAAGGTTTGATGCTTTTTGAAAACTCATTTTAGCTAAAATACTTAATTTTCACACTTTAAATAGAATTTCTACTGCAATTGAAATTTATGGGAAAAGTAGCAAAATTTTATGATTTTCTTTTAGGAAGCTTACTCATATTATATTTTATCTAAAAAAATTTTTCAAAAATCTGAAAATCCTTAATCGTCAAAATGCAATAAAATCAGTTTTATAGCATTTTCTAATATTTATTAATTATTTACATATTTTAAAAATCCATTAAAAATCTATAAAATCAATATTTTTATAGAATATTTCTATTATTTTCGAAAATACATGAAACATTAAAAGTCAGAAAATGTGCTAAAATCTATTTTATGCATATTTCGACGTTTAGAGCGGTTTGATGCTTTCTGACAAACTTATTTTTTAGCTAAAATTTAGATTTTCAACTTTTAAATAAATTTCTACATTGAAATTTATGGGAAAAGTAAGCAAAATTTTATATTTTCTTTTAGGAAGCTTACTCATAGGTATATTTTATCAAAAAAAGTTTTTCAGAAAATCCTTGAAAATGCCTTGAATCGTCAAAAATGCAATAAAATAAGCTTTTATAGCATTTTTGAATATTTATAAATTATTTACATATTTTTAAAAATCACATTAAAATCTATAAAAATCAATATTTTTATAAAATATTTCATATTATTTTCGAAAAATACATGAAACATTAAAAAGCTCAGAAAAATGTGCTAAAATGGTATTTTATGGCATATTTCGACGTTTTAGAGGGTTTGATGCTTTCTGACAAAACTCATTTTTAGCTAAAATACTTAGATTTTCACACTTTTAAATAGAATTTCTACTGCAATTGAAATTATGGGAAAAGTAAGCAAAATTTTATGATTTTCTTTGGGAAGCTTACTCACAGGTATATTTTATCTAAAAAAATAGTTTTCAGAAAATCCTTGAAAATGCTTTAAATCGTCAAAAAATGCAATAAAATCAAGTTTTATAGCATTTTTGAATATTTATTAATTATTTACATATTTTTAAAAATCCCATTAAAAATCTTAAAAATCAATATTTTTTAAATATTTCATATTATTTTCGAAAATACATGAAACATTAAAAAGCTCAGAAAAATGTGCTAAAATCGTATTTTATTGCATATTTCGACGTTTAGAGCGGTTTGAGTGCTTTTCTGGCAAAACTCATTTTTTAGCTAAAATACTTAGATTTTCACACTTTTAAATAGAATTTCTACTGCAATTGAAATTTATGGGAAAAGTAAGCAAAATTTTATGATTTTCTTTTAGGAAGCTTACTCATAGGTATATTTTATCTAAAAAATAGTTTTCGAAAATCCTTGAAAATGCCTTGAATCGTCAAAAAATGCAATAAAATAACGTTTTATAGCATTTTTGAATATTTATTAATTATTTACATATTTTAAAAAATCCCATTAAAAATCTATAAAAATCAATATTTTTATAGAATATTTCATATTATTTTCGAAAAATACATGAAACATTAAAAAGCTCAGAAAAATGTGCTAAAATCGTATTTTATGCATATTTCGACGTTTTAGAGCAGTTTGAGTGCTTTTCTGACAAACTCATTTTTAGCTAAAATACTTAGATTATCACACTTTTAAATAGAATTTATACTGCAATTGAAATTTATGGGAAAAATAAGCAAAATTTTATTATTTTCTTTTAGGAAGCTTACTCATAGGTATATTTTATCTAAAAAATAGTTTTTCAGAAAATCCTGAAAATGCTTGAATCGTCAAAAATGCAATAAAATACGTTTTATAGCATTTTTGAATATTTAATTAATTATTTACATATTTTTAAAAAATCCCATTAAAAATCTATAAAAATCAATATTTTTATAGAATATTTCATATTATTTTCGAAAAATACATGAAACATTAAAAAGCTCAGAAAAATGTGCTAAAATCGTATTTTATTGCATATTTCGACGTTTTAGACGGTTTGAGTGCTTTCTGGCAAAACTCATTTTTCAGCTAAAATACTTAGATTTTCACACTTTTAAATAGAATTTCTACTGCAATTGAAATTTATGGGAAAAGTAAGAAAATTTTTATAATTATCTTTTAGGAAGCTTACTTATAGGTATATTTTATCTAAAAATAGTTTTCCGAAAATCTTGAAAATGACTTGAATCGTCAAAAATGCAATAAAATAACATTTTATAGCATTTTTAAAATTTTATAAATTATTTACATATTTTTAAAAAATCCCATTAAAAATCTATAAAAATCAATATTTTTATAGAATATTATATTATTTTCGAAAAATACATGAAACATTAAAAAGCTCAGAAAAATGTGCTAAAATCGTTTTTTTATTGCATATTTTGACGTTTTTAAGCGGTTTGAGTGCTTTTCTACAAAACTCATTTTTAGTAAAATACTTACATTTTCACACTTTTAAATAAATTTCTACTGCAATTGAAATTTATGGGAAAATTGAGCAAAATTTTATGATTTTCTTTTAGGAAGCTTACTCATAGGTATATTTTATCTAAAAAAATAGATTTCAGAAAATCCATGAAAATGCCTTGAATCGTCAAAATGCAATAAAAAATCGTTTTAAAGCATTTTTAATATTTAATAATTATTTACATATTTTAAAAATCCCATTAAAAATCTATAAAAATCAATATTTTTATAGAATATTTCATATTATTTTCGAAAAATACAGAAACATTAAAAAGCTCAGAAAAATGTGCTAAATTTGGATTCGTTTTATTTTGATGTTCGCATATTTTTTTGATCGTTTTAGATTTAGCGGTTTGAGTGCTTTTCTGAAAACTCATTTTTTAGCTAAAATACTTAGATTTTCACACTTTTAAATAGAATTTCTACTGCAATTGAAATTTATGGGAAAAGTAAGCAAAATTTTATGATTTTCTTTTAGGAAGCTTACTTCATAGTATATTTTATCTAAAAAAATAGTTTTTCAGAAAATCCTTGAAAATGCCTTAATCGTCAAAAATGCAATAAAATCAAGTTTTATAGCATTTTTAATATTTATAAATTATTTACATATTTTAAAAAATCCATTAAAAATCTATAAAAATCAATATTTTTATAGAATATTTCATATTATTTTCGAAAAATACATGAAACATTAAAAAGCTCAGAAAAATGTGCTAAAATCGTATTTTATGCATATTTCGACGTTTTAGAGCGGTTTGAGTGCTTTTCTGCAAAACTCATTTTTAGCTAAAATACTTAGATTTTCACACTTTTAAATAGAATTTCTACTGCAATTGAAATTTATGGGAAAAGTAAGCAAAATTTTATGATTTTCTTTTAGGAAGCTTACTATAGGTATATTTTATCTAAAAATAGTTTTTCAGAAAATCCTGAAAATGCCTTGAATCGTCAAAAAATGCAATAAAATAAGTTTTATAGCATTTTTAATATTTATAATTATTTACATATTTTAAAAATCCCATTAAAAATCTATAAAAATCAATATTTTTATAGAATATTTCATATTATTTTCGAAAATACATGAAACATTAAAAGCTCAGAAAAATGTGCTAAAATCGTATTTTATTGCATATTTCGACGTTTTAGAGCGGTTTGATGCTTTTCTGACAAAACTCATTTTTAGCTAAAATACTTAGATTTTCACACTTTTAAATAGAATTTCTACTGCAATTGAAATTTATGGGAAAAGTAAGCAAAATTTTATGATTTTCTTTTAGGAAGCTTACTCATAGGTATATTTTATCTAAAAAATAGTTTTTCAGAAAATCCTTGAAAATGCCTTGAATCGTCAAAAAATGCAATAAAATAACGTTTTATAGCATTTTTAATATTTATTAATTATTTACATATTTTTAAAAAATCCCATTAAAAATCTATAAAAATCAATATTTTTATAGAATATTTCATATTATTTTCGAAAAATACATGAAACATTAAAAGCTCAGAAAAATGTGCTAAAATCGCATTTTATGGCATATTTCGACGTTTTAGAGCGGTTTGATGCTTTTCTGGCAAAACTCATTTTTTAGCTAAAATACTTAGATTTTCACACTTTTAAATAGAATTTCTACTGCAATTGAAATTTATGGGAAAAGTAAGCAAAATTTTATGATTTTCTTTTAGGAAGCTTATCAAGGTATATTTTATCAAAAAAATAGTTTTCAGAAAATCCTGAAAATGCCTTAATCGTCAAAAATGCAATAAAATAAGTTTTATAGCATTTTTAATATTTATTAATTATTTAATATTTTAAAAAAATCCCATTAAAAATCTATAAAATCAATATTTTTATAGAATATTTCATATTATTTTCGAAAAATACATGAAACATTAAAAAGCTCAGAAAATGTGCTAAAATCGTATTTTATTGATATTTGACGTTTTAGAGCGGTTTGATGCTTTTCTGACAAAACTCATTTTTAGCTAAAATACTTAGATTTTCACACTTTTAAATAGAATTTCTACTGCAATTGAAATTTATGGGAAAAGTAAGCAAAATTTTATGATTTTCTTTAGGAAGCTTACTCACAGTATATTTTATCAAAAAAATAGTTTTCAGAAAATCCTTGAAAATGCCTTAAATCGTCAAAAATGCAATAAAATCAAGTTTTATAGCATTTTTGAATATTTATTAATTATTTACATATTTTTAAAAATCCCATTAAAAATCTATAAAAATCAATATTTTTATAGAATATTTCATATTATTTTCGAAAAATACATGAAACATTAAAAAGCTCAGAAAAATGTGCTAAAATCGTATTTTATTGCATATTTCGACGTTTTAGAGCGGTTTGATGCTTTTCTGCAAAACTCATTTTTTAGCTAAAATACTTAGATTTTCACACTTTTAAATAGAATTTCTACTGCAATTGAAATTTTTGGGAAAAGTAAGCAAAATTTTATGCTTTTCTTTTAGGAAGCTTACTCATAGGTATATTTTATCAAAAAAAAGTTTTTAGAAAATCCTTGAAAATGCCTTGAATCGTCAAAAATGCAATAAAATAAGTTTATAGCATTTTTGAATATATATAAATTATTTACATATTTTTAAAAAATCACATTAAAAGTCTATAAAAATCAATATTTTTATAGAATATTTCATATTATTTTCGAAAAATACATGAAACATTAAAAAGCTCAGAAAAATGTGCTAAAATGGTATTTTATCGTATTTTTCGACGTTTTAGAGCGGTTTGAGTGCTTTTCTGGCAAAACTCATTTTTTACCTAAAATACATAAATTTTCACACTTTTAAATAGAATTTCTACTGCAATTCAAATTTATGGGAAAAGTAAGCAAAATTTTATGATTTTCTTTTAGGAAGCTTACTCATAGGTGTATTTTATCTAAAAAAAATTGTTTTTCAGAAAATCCTTGAAAATGCCTTAAATCGTCAAAAAATGTAATAAAATCAAGTTTTATAGCATTTTTTTATATTTCATAATTATATAACTATTTTTAAAAATCATATTAAAAATCTTTAAAGTCAATATTTTATAGAATATTTCATATTATTTTCGAAAAATACATGAACATTAAAAAGCTCAGAAAATGTGTAAAATGGTATTTTATTGTATTTTCGACGTTTTAGAGCGGTTTGAGTGCTTTTCTGCAAAACTCATTTTTAGCTAAAATACTTAGATTTTCACACTTTTAAATAGAATTTCTACTGCAATTGAAATTTATGGAAAAGTAAGCAAATTTTATAATTTTCTTTCAGGAAGCTTACTCATAGGTATATTATATCTAAAAAACATTTTTCAGAAAATCCATAAAATGCCTTGAATCGTCAAAAATGCAATAAAATAACGTTTTATAGCATTTATGAATATTTAAAATGATTTACATATTTTTAAAAATCCCATTAAAAATCTTAAAAATCAATATTTTTAGAATATTTCATATTATTTTCCAAAATACATGAAACATTAAAAGCTCAGAAAAATGTGGTAAAATGGCATTTTATTTTCGACGTTTTAGAGCGGTTTGAGTGCTTTTCTGACAAAACTCATTTTTAGCTAAAATACGTTAGATTTTCAAAATAAGAAAATTTTATGATTTTCTTTTATTAAGCTTACTCATAGGTGTATTTTATCTAAAAAAATTGTTTTCAGAAAATCCTTGAAAATGCCTTAAGTCGTCAAAAAATGCAATAAAATCAAGTTTTATTGCATTTTTAATATTTATAATTATTTAACTATTTTTAAAAAATCCATTAAAAATCTTTAAAAGTCAATATTTTATAGAATATTTCATATTATTTTCGAAAAATACATGTAACATTAAAAACTCAGAAAAATGTGTAAAATGGTATTTTATCGTATTTTCGACGTTTTAGAGCGGTTTGAGTGCTTTTCTGGAAACTCATTTTTACCTAAAATACATAGATTTTCAACTTTTAAATAGAATTTCACTGCAATTGAAATTTATGGGAAAAGTAAGCAAAATTTTATGATTTTCTTTTAGGAAGCTTACTCATAGGTGTATTTTATCTAAAAAAAATTGTTTTTAAGAAAATCCTTGAAAATGCTTTAAATCGTCAAAAAATGTAATAAAATCAAGTTTTATAGCATTTTTTTATATTTCATAATTATTTAACTATTTTTAAAAAATCCCATTAAAAATCTTTAGAAGTCAATAATTTTATAGAATATTTCATATTATTTTCGAAAAATACATGTAACATTAAAAAGCTCAGAAAAATGTGCTAAAATGGTATTTTATTGTATTTTTCGACGTTTTAGAGCGGTTTGAGTGTTTTTCTGGCAAAACTCATTTTTTAGCTAAAATACTTAGATTTTCACACTTTTAAATAGAATTTCTACTGCAATTGAAATTTATGGGAAAAGTAAGCAAAATTTTATGATTTTCTTTTAGGAAGCTTACTCATAGGTATATTTTATCTAAAAAAAAATTTCAGAAAATCCATTAAAATGCCTTCAATCGTCAAAAAATGCAATAAAATAACGCATTTTTGAATATTTAAAAATGATTTACACATTTTTAAAAAACACCATTAAAAATCTGTAAAAATCAATATTAATTTAGAATATTTCATATTATTTTCCAAAAATACATGAAACATTAAAAAGCTCAGAAAAATGTGGTAAAAGGGCATTTTATGGCATATTTTGACGTTTTAGAACGGTTTGAGTGCTTTTCTGACAAAACTCATTTTTTAGCTAAAATACGTAGATTTTCAAACTTTTAAATATAATTTCTACTGCAATTTTATGGGAAAAGTAAGCAAAATTTAATGATTTTCTTTTAGGAAGCTTACTCCTAGGTGTATTTTATCAAAAAAATAGTTTTTTTTCAGAAAATCCTTGAAAATGCCTTAAATCGTCAAAAAATGCAATTAAATCAAGTTTTATAACATTTTTGAATATTTATTAATTATTTACATATTTTTAAAAAATCCCATTAAAAATCTATAAAAATCAATATTTTTATAGAATATGAAACATTTAAAATTTCAGAAAAATATGCTAAAATCGTATTTTATTTAACTATTTTTAAAAAATCCCATTAAAAATCTTTAAAAATCAATATTTTTATAGAATATTTCATATTATTTTCGAAAAATAAATGAAACATTAAAAAGCTCAGAAAAATGTGCTAAAATGGTATTTTATTGCATATTTCGACGTTTTAGAGCGGTTTGAGTGCTTCTCTGACAAAAGTCATTTTTTAGCTAAAATACGTAGATTTTCACACTTTTAAATAGAATTTCTACTGCAATTGAAATTTATGGGAAAAGTAAGGAAAATTTTATGATTTTCTTTTAGGAAGCTTACTCATAGGTATATTTTATCTAAAAAAATAGTTTTTCAGAAAATCCTTGAAAATACAATGAATCGTCAAAAAATGCAATAAAATAGAGATTTATAGCATTTTTGAATATTTATATATTATTTAAATATTTTTAAAAAATCCAATTAAAAATCTATAAAAATCAATATTTTTATAGAATATTTCATATTATTTTCGAAAAATATATGAAACATTTAAAATTTCAGAAAAATGTGCTAAAATCGTATTTTATTGCATATTTCGACGTTTTAGAGCGGTTTCAGTGCTATTCTTGCAAAACTCATTTTTAAGCTAAAATACTTAGATTTTCATACTTTTAAATATAATTTCTACTGCAATTGAAATTTTTGGGAAAAGTAAGCAAAATTTTATGCTTTTCTCTTAGGAAGCTTACTCATAGGTATATTTTATCTAAGAAAAAAAGTTTTTTAGAAAATCCTTGAAAATGCCTTGAATTGTCAAAAAATACAATAAAATAACGTTTTACATATTTTAAAAAATCCCATTAAAAATCTATACAAATCAATATTTTTATAGAATATTTCATATTATTTTCGAAAAATACATGAAACATTAAAAAGCTCAGAAAAATGTGCTAAAATGGTATTTTATTGTATTTTTCGACGTTTTAGAGCGGTTTGAGTGCTTTTCTGGCAAAACTCATGTTTTACCTAAAACACACCGAGGAATAAGCTTCCTAAAAAAAATCATTAAATTTTGCTTACTTTTCCCATAAATTTCAATTGCAGTAGAAATTCTATTTTATTGCATTGTCAGAAAAGGACGCAAACCGCTCTAAAACGTCGAAATATGCCAGAAAATGCCATTTTACCACATTTTTCTGAGCTTTTTAATGTTTCATGTATTTTTGGAAAATAATATGAAATATTCTAAATTAATATTGATTTTTACAGATTTTTAATGAGATTTTTTAAATATTCAAAAATGCGTTATTTTATTGCATTTTTTGACGATTCAAGGCATTTTTATGGATATTCTGAAAAAATATTTTTTTAGATAAAATATACCTATGAGTAAGCATCCTAAAAGAAAATCATAAAATTTTGCTTACTTTTCCCAAAAATTTCAATTGCAGTAGAAATTCTATTTAAAAGTGTGAAAATCTAAGTATTTTAGCTAAAAAATGAGTTTTGCCAGAAAAGCACTCAAACAGCTCTAAAACGTCGAAAAATACAATAAAATACCATTTTAGCACATTTTTCTGAGCTTTTTAATGTTACATGTATTTTTCGAAAATAATATGAAATATTCTATAAAAATATTGACTTTTCTGGCAAAACTCATTTTTTAGCTAAAATACTTAGATTTTCACACTTTTAAATAGAATTTCTACTGCAATTGAAATTTATGGGAAAAGTAAGCAAAATTTTATGATTTTCTTTTAGGAAGCTTACTCATAGGTATATTTTATCTAAAAAAATATTTTTTCAGAAAATCCATAAAAATGCCTTGAATCGTCAAAAAATGCAATAAAATAACGTTTTATAGCATTTTTTAATATTTATAAATGATTTACACATTTTTAAAAAATCCCATTAAAAATCTGTAAAAATCAATATTAATTTAAAATATTTCATATTATTTTCCAAAAATACATGAAACATTAAAAAGCTCAGAAAAATGTGCTAAAATCGTATTTTATTGCATATTTCGACGTTTTAGAGCGGTTTGAGTGCTTTTCTGGCAAAACTCATTTTTCAGCTAAAATACTTAGATTTTCACACTTTTAAATAGAATTTCTACTGCAATTGAAATTTATGGGAAAAGTAAGAAAAATTTTATAATTATCTTTTAGGAAGCTTACTTATAGGTATATTTTATCTAAAAAAATAGTTTTTCCGAAAATCCTTGAAAATGACTTGAATCTTTAAAAAATGCAATAAAATAACATTTTATAGCATTTTTTAATATTTATTAATTATTTACATATTTTAAAAAAATCCCATTAAAAATCTATAAAAATCAATATTTTTATAAAATATTACATATTATTTTCGAAAAATACATGAAACATTAAAAATCTCAGAAAAATGTGCTAAAATCGTATTTTATGGCATATTTCGACGTTTTAGAGCGGTTTGATGCTTTTGTGACAAAACTCATTTTTTAGCTAAAATACTTAGATTTTCACACTTTTAAATAGAATTTCTACTGCAATTGAAATTTATGGGAAAAGTAAGCAAAATTTTACGATTTTCTTTTAGGAAGCTTACTCATAGGTATATTTTATCTAAAAAAATAGTTTTTCAGAAAATCCGTGAAAATGCCTTGAATCGTCAAAAAATGCAATAAAATATCGTTTTATGGCATTTTTGAATATTTATTAATTATTTACATATTTTTAAAAAATCCCATTAAAAATCTTTAAAAATCAATATTTTTTTAGAATATTTCATATTATTTTCGAAAAATACATGAAACATTAAAATGCTCAGAAAAATGTGCTAAAATGGTATTTTATTGTATTTTTCGACGTTTTAGAGCGGTTTGAGTGCTTTTCTGGCAAAACTCATTTTTTACCTAAAATACATAGATTTTCACACTTTTAAATAGAATTTCTACTGCAATTGAAATTTATGGGAAAAGTAAGCAAAATTTTATGATTTTCTTTTAGGAAGCTTACTCATAGGTATATTTTATCTAAAAAAATATTTTTTCAGAAAATCCATAAAAATGCCTTCAATCGTCAAAAAATGCAATAAAATAACGTTTTATAGCATTTATGAATATTTAAAAATGATTTACATATTTTTAAAAAATCCCATTAAAAATCTGTAAAAATCAATATTAATTTAGAATATTTCATATTATTTTCCAAAAATACATGAAACATTAAAAAGCTCAGAAAAATGTGGTAAAATGGCATTTTATTTCGACGTTTTAGAGCGGTTTGAGTGCTTTTCTGACAAAACTCATTTTTTAGCTAAAATACGTAGATTTTCAAAATAAGCAAAATTTTATGATTTTCTTTTATTAAGCTTACTCATAGGTGTATTTTATCTAAAAAAATTGTTTTCAGAAAATCCTTGAAAATGCCTTAAGTCGTCAAAAAATGCAATAAAATCAAGTTTTATAGCATTTTTTAATATTTCATAATTATTTAACTATTTTTAAAAAATCCCATTAAAATCTTTAAAAGTCAATATTTGTATAGAATATTTCATATTATTTTCGAAAAATACATGTAACATTAAAAAGCTCAGAAAAATGTGCTAAAATGGTATTTTATTGTATTTTTCGACGTTTTAGAGCGGTTTGAGTGCTTTTCTGGCAAAACTCATTTTTTAGCTAAAATACTTAGATTTTCACACTTTTAAATAGAATTTCTACTGCAATTGAAATTTATGGGAAAAGTAAGCAAAATTTTATGATTTTCTTTTAGGAAGCTTACTCATAGGTATATTTTATCTAAAAAATTATTTCAGAAAATCCATAAAAATGCCTTGAATCGTCAAAAAATGCAATAAAATAACGCATTTTTGAATATTTAAAAATGATTTACACATTTTTAAAAAACACCATTAAAAATCTGTAAAAATCAATATTAATTTAGAATATTTCATATTATTTTCCAAAAATACATGAAAAACACCAGAAAAATGTGGTAAAAGGGCATTTTATGGCATATTTTGACGTTTTAGAGCGGTTTGAGTGCTTTTCTGACAAAACTCATTTTTTAGCTAAAATACGTAGATTTTCAAACTTTTAAATATAATTTCTACTGCAATTTTATGGGAAAAGTAAGCAAAATTTAATGATTTTCTTTTAGGAAGCTTACTCCTAGGTGTATTTTATCAAAAAAATAGTTTTTTCAGAAAATCCTTGAAAATGCCTTAAATCGTCAAAAAATGCAATTAAATCAAGTTTTATAGCATTTTTGAATATTTAATAATTATTTACATATTTTTAAAAAATCCCATTAAAAATCTATAAAAATCAATATTTTTATAGAATATGAAACATTTAAAATTTCAGAAAAATATGCTAAAATCGTATTTTATTTAACTATTTTTAAAAAATCCCATTAAAAATCTTTAAAAATCAATATTTTTATAGAATATTTCATATTATTTTCGAAAAATAAATGAAACATTAAAAAGCTCAGAAAAATGTGCTAAAATGGTATTTTATTGCATATTTCGACGTTTTAGAGCGGTTTGAGTGCTTCTCTGACAAAATCATTTTTTAGCTAAAATACGTAGATTTTCACACTTTTAAAAGAATTTCTACTGCAATTAAATTTTTGGGAAAAGTAAGAAAAATTTTATAATTTTCTTTTAGGAAGCTTACTCATAGGTATATTTTATCTAAAAAAATAGTTTTTCCGAAAATCCTTGAAAATGCCTTGAATCATCAAAAAATGCAATAAAATAACGTTTTATAGCATTTTTGAATAATAATAAATTATTTACATATTTTTAAAAAATCCCATTAAAAATCTATAAAAATCAATATTTTTATAGAATATTTCATATTATTTTCGAAAAATACATGAAACATTAAAAAGCTCAGAAAAATGTGCTAAAATCGCATTTTATGTCATATTTCGACGTTTTAGAGCAGTTTGATGCTTTTCTGACAAAACTCATTTTTTACCTAAAATACTTAGATTTTCACACTTTTAAATAGAATTTCTAATGCAATTCAAATTTATGGGAAAAGTAAGCAAAATTTTATGATTTTCTTTTAGGAAGCTTACTCATGGGTATATTTTATCTAAAAATAGTTTTTCAGAAAATCCTGAAAATGCCTTGAATCGTCAAAAATGCAATAAAATAGTTTTATACTTTTTTGAATATTTATTAATTATTTACATATTTTTAAAAAATCCCATTAAAAATCTTAAAAATCAATATTTTTTAGAATATTTCATATTATTTTCGAAAAATACATGAAACATTAAAAGCTCAAAAAAATGTGTAAAATCGATTTTTTTCCATATTTCGACGTTTTAGAGCAGTTTGAGTGCTTTTCGGGAAAAACTCATTTTTAGCTAAAATACTTAGATTTTCACACTTTTAAATAGAATTTCTACTGCAATTGAAATTTATGGGAAAAGTAAGAAAATTTTTATAATTTTCTTTTAGGAAGCTTACTATAGGTATATTTATCTAAAAAATAGTTTTCGAAAACCCTTGAAAATGCAAACCCGTCAAAAATGCAATAAAATCAAGTTTTATAGCATTTTGAATATTTATTAATTATTTACATATTTTTAAAAATCCCATTAAAATCTATAAAATCAATATTTTATAGAATATTTCATATTATTTTCGAAAAATAATGAAACATTAAAAGCTCAGAAAAATGTGCTAAAATCGTATTTTATGATATTTCGACGTTTTAAGCGTTTGATGCTTTTTGGCAAAACTCATTTTGCTAAAATACTTAATTTTCACACTTTAAATAGAATTTCTCTGCATGAAATTTATGGGAAAAGTAAGCAAAATTTTATGATTTTCTTTTAGGAAGTTACTCATAGGTTATTTTATCTAAAAATAGTTTTTCAGAAAATCCTTGAAAATGCCTTAAATCGTCAAAAAATGAATAAAATCAAGTTTTATATCATTTTTAATATTTATAATTATTTACATATTTTTAAAAATCCATTCAAAATCTATAAAAATCAATATTTTTATAGAATATTTCATATTTTTTTCGAAAAATACATGAAACATTAAAAAGCTCAGAAAAATGTGCTAAAATCGTATTTATGCATATTTCGACGTTTTAAGAGCAGTTTGATGCTTTTCTGCAAAACTCATTTTACTAAAATACTAGATTTTCACATTTTCAAATAGAATTCTACTGCAATTGAAATTTATGGGAAAAGTAAGCAAAATTTTATGCATTTTCTTTAGGAAGCTTACTCATAGGTATATTTTATCAAAAAAAGTTTTCAGAAAATCCTTGAAAATGCCTTGAATCGTCAAAAATGCAAATAAAATAACGTTTTATAGCATTTTTGAATATTTATAAATATTTACATATTTTTAAAAATCCATTAAAAATCTAAAAATCAATATTTTTATAGAATTCTATATTATTTCCAAAAATACATGAAACATTAAAAGCCAGAAAAATGTCTAAAATCGTATTTTATTCTATTTGACTTTTTGAGTTTTTTCTAAAAACTATTTTACTAAAATTCTTAGATTTTCACACTTTTAAATAGAATTTCATGCAATTGAAATTTTGGGAAAAGTAAGCAAAATTTTATGTTTTCTTTGGAAGCTTTACTCATAGGTATATTTTATCAAAAAAGTTTTAGAAAACCCTTAAATGCCTTTGAATGTCAAAAAATGCAATAAAAAAACGTTTATAGCATTTTTAATATTTTTTAAATTATTTACATATTTTTAAAAATCCATTAAAAATCTTAAAATCAATATTTTTATAGAATATTTCATATATTTTCAAAAATAATGAAACTTTAAAAAGCTCAGAAAATGTGTAAAATGGTATTTTTTTGTATTTCGACGTTTTGGGAGCGGTTTGAGTGCTTTTCTGGCAAAACTCATTTTTACCTAAAATATAATTTTCACACTTTTAAATAGAATTTCTACTGCAATTGAAATTTATGGAAAAGTAGCAAATTTTTTTATTTTCTTTTAGGAAGCTTACTCATAGGTGTATTTTATCTAAAAATTGTTTTTTCAGAAAATCCTTGAAAATCCCTTAAATCAAAAATGAATAAAATCAAGTTTTATAGCATTTTAATATTTCATAATTATTTAACTATTTTAAAAACCATTAAAAATCTTAAATAAATATTTTATAGAATATTTCATATTTTTTTCAAAAATACATGAAACTTTAAAAAAGCTAAAAAAATGTGTAAATGGATTTTTTTGATTTTCGACGTTTTAGAGTGGTTTGATGTTTTTCTGCAAAATATTTTTTAGCTAAAATACTAGATTTTCAAATTTTAAATAGAATTTCTACTGCAATTGAAATTTATGGAAAGTAAGCAAATTTAATAATTTTCTTTGGGAAGCTTACTCTAGGTTATTTTATCAAAAAATTTTTAAAAAAAAAAATTTTC
>WNWK01026824.1:0-26961 GCA_009830355.1 Cherax destructor | reverse complement strand
TTGTAAATGTAAAACCAGTCAAAATTATCTCTTTTTTCCCAACATATCATCCATTCTATAAAATGAAACCAAGAAAACGAGAATACAAGCATAAATACCATAGGAAAATAGACTGCAAAGTCGCTGTTTTAAACCAAAAACAGGGTTTCATTTTTTTCCTCATTATGCACTTGTGGTACAGGAATTTTTTATACTGTGCACACTGACCGCACGGGACCAATTTATCACATCTAAGCCTAACAGCCTTTTTTGGGATTTGAGGGCACTAAAATTTAGATGTACTAGTACGTAATAACCCCCGGGGCGAAAAACGTCCCCTAGACGCCCAAAAACCCCCAAAGGGTTAAATGCCCTTTTTTTACGTTAATATAAATTTTTTTTCCCTTCATCTATAAATTTTTTCCCAAAATTATTTAAAAAACTTTAATAGCATATAAAAATGATACATACCCCCACAGAAAAAAAATTGGGCAAATATGATATTTTTTTCCCCCAAGGGGGTCTTTGTAGGAGTCGGCAAATTCCAATGTTTCAGTCTACTAAAATTATAGCTATTTCGCTAGAACTCCATTTCTTCTATCGATTGAGTACAAGAAACCGCCTATTTACCAATTTCAACTACCCAAAATAGTGTTCAGAAAATGGCAATTTGGCCAATTTCACACAAATTTCAAACGATGCCAATTTCAAAATAGGGTCCATAATAAACAAGGCAGACATTCCTGGCACTAAAATAACATCTTCTCTGTTCATTAGTCACGTCTCCAGGCCCATCTTACATTACTTTTGCTTTCCATTTTGAATTTTTATTCTCACAAAAAATAGAAGATTTACTGTTATGTATACAAATGCATCATTGTAAAAATGGTATAAATAATATCAGCACACTTGTGCAAGAATATTAGACTCTCCAGTTGATGTGTATTGGACGCATGGTGTGATTTGTTTACTCTTGAACATCGGACAAAATCGAACATTTTCGCTACTTTGCGCTCAGTTTCAAGGTACTTGTCATCGTGAAACCAGTCAAAATTATCTCTATTTCTGTAACATATCATCCATTCTATAAAATGAAACCAAGAAAACGAGAATACAAGCATAAATACCATAGGAAAATAGACTGCAAAGTCGCTGTTTTAAACCAAAAACACGGTCATTTTTTTTCCTCATTATGCACTGTGTGGTACAGGAATTTTTTTATACTGTGCACACTGACCGCACAGACCAATTCTATCACATCTAAGCCTAACAGCCTGTTTCTGCTTGATTTGAGGGCACTAGAATTTAGATGTACTAGTACGTCAATAACCCCAGGGCGTAAAACGTACTAGTACGACCAAAACCCCGAAAGGGTTAAATGTCTTATTTTACGTTAATATAGACATTTTTATTCGTTCATCTATGATATTTTCTTCAAAATTATTTAAAAAAACATTTTACATAGCATATAAACATGATACATACACCCACAGAATAAAAATTGGCAAATATGATATTTGTTTACCAAGTGTCTTTGTAGGAGTGTCAGAAGAATTACATTTTCTCTAGTCAAACACTGAGGGATAACTGTAGAAAAATATTCCTTTCATATGCCTTCACTCTATATATAGCTATTCACGACCCTTGTGGGTTTAGCGCTTCTTTTTTATTATGATAATAATTATAATAATACTATAATTAACTCTAAAAATAGTGTGTTGCATGAGAATGGGAGTGTTGCTGTTTGTTTATTTTGTACTAACTTGTACACAATGTAAGAGTACAGTGGACCCTCGGTTAAAGGCCGTAATCCGTTCCAGAAGCTTGGCCTTAAACCGAAATAATATTCCCCATAAGAATTAATGTAAATTCAATTAATCCGTTCCAGACAAAAATATTAAAAAAAAAAAAAAAAAAAAAAATTTTTAACAATTAAATCAATATTACATACCTTTATTGAAGACTAATGCTGGCTTCTGGATGATAGGGAGGAGGAAAGAGGGAGGAGTTAGTGTTTGGAAGGGTAATCCCCCTCCATAAGGACTTCAGGTAGCAAAGCTCTCTCTGTGGTCTTTTAATGCCACTAGGATCAGCTTGAGTCACTCCACTAACTACACTCCCTGCATGCCTGCTACACTCCCTGCATGCCTGCTACACTCCCTGCATGCCTGCTACACTCTCTGCATGCCTGCTACACTCCCTGCATGCCTGCTACACTCCCTGCATGCCTGCTACACTCCCTGCATGCCTGCTACACTCCCTGCATGCCTGCTACACTCCCTGCATGCCTGCTATATACTCCCTGCATGCCTGCTACTCTCCTTGCCTCTGTTATGCAGGTTTCTGCATGACATTTAAATATACGTAATATATAGCTATTGGAGAAGTGTGCCATAAATTTCAGGTAATTAGGAAAACAGTAATAATAATGTATAACCTTTAGATAATGTAAATGATAATTTTAGAAATATGCTGTGCTTTTGGTGAATACTGTAAAGTAAGTTTAAGCGGTGAAATAGAGAAATCCAGCTAGGGATTTATTTTCCAAATGTTGGTGGGGAGGAGGTTGGCGTCGCTTGGGTTACACATGGCGGCAGCATGGTAGCAGCGGGTGAGACGGAGCCTGGGTTCAGCTAAGTTTGTGATGTTGTATTCCCTTTTTGTGTAGCTAACTCAAGCCATAGGCACTTTTTATGGTGTACCAGTACACACCCTGGGCTCGGACATGGTCGGGGCCGGAAGGACGAGTGTGAACTGAAGAAATAGGAGGAGATGTGTTCTGGAGGATGGGAGTGGTGGCTGGGCTGACCGCATAGTGAACTGTTTTGTTTTTGAAGTGACCACCCGGTCACCTTCTCCGGCCTGTACTGTTTTTGAGGGGGTTTGGCTAATTGATATGTGAAGAGGTGTGTTTGGACTGTATATAGTTTAATATAAGTAAATAAATTTATATTTTCTTACCTAGGAATTTTTGTGTGGAACCTTCTGATACCCTAACCAAGTGAAGCACTAAACCACACTGGTAATATCAGCTTTGTTTATGGGGATAGACCTGGAAGGCCTAGTTTTACAGGTGTTTTGTATAACTTTTACCCTTTGCCCTTAGACAAGGCATTAGGCCTCAGGAAAACCCCAATTTCTACGTAACAGCCTCTATGCCTGCCTGCCTTGAATTCTATCATGTTTCTCACTTTCTTTACCAAAGGAACTTTACTAAGAACTTTCCTTGGGGCCATGGTGACTTATTTTACATTTGCACTTGATAAATAACCACCAAAAACAATGGATTATAGCAAAATGTTTGGATGAATGAGCAGAAGCTTCCTCACGCACTGAGAGACACAGGCAAACTGAAGCAAAAGCGGCCCCCGCCGGTGGACAGACGCATCCCATATGGCCTCTAACCGAAAGACAGCCTCTAACCAGGAGCCGAAAAACCGGCCTTTAACCGAAAAACGACCTCTAAACGGAGCCGAAAAACCGGCCTCTAACCAAGTTGGCCTTTAACCGGAACGGCCTTTAACCGAGGGTCCACTGTATTTGTATTGTGAGGTAATTATTATTATAATAAAAAAAAATTATTTTGATGTAAAAGTTTCACATACTCTTACAAACGTATGTGAATGAACTAAAAGTGGACACGTATTAATCGCATTCATTTCGCCTGACCGAGTGATCGCCCACTACCTGTTCAGTCGTAAGCCTCTTACTTTAAGTGCCAAGTTAGAAATGATTAAACTCAGTGAACTGACTTTTTTTTGGGTTATCCTAGGTTCTCTATGCATATTCTGATATGTATGATAATCTATGTAACTGTATTTGTGTATACCTGAATAAACTTACTAACAAGGTATATGTTGATCGCTGAGATAGCCATCAAATACAGTTACATATAGCAGCATATGTGTAGAGAACCCAGGATAACCAACGAGTGTACTCGTCTAATTGTACTCACCTAATTGTGGTTGCAGGGGTCGAGACTTAGCTCCTGGCCCCCGCCTCTTCACTGACCGCTACTAGGTCCTCTCTCTCCCTGCTCCATGATCTTTATCATACCTTGTCTTAAAGCTATGTATGGTTCCTGCCTCCACTACATCACTTGCTAGACTATTCCACTTCCTGACTACTCTATGGCTGAAGAAATACTTCCTAACATCCCTTTGACTCATCTGAGTCTTCAACTAACACTCTTGCTAGGAGCTAATGCTGCTGGGGATTGTAAGTTAAAACCTATGATAATTTATCACTCGGAGAATCCTAGGGCCCTAAAGAACTATGCAAAAGGTAGCCTCCCTGTTTATTATAAATCCAATTTGAAAGCTTGGATGACTACTGATCTTTTCATAAATTGGTTCACAGACTATTTTAAGCCAATGTTAATACTTTAAGGTAAGTAATAAGTGTACTCTGTGTGTATCTTACTTTTTATTGTGTTTTTTTAATGCCTAGTGCTATTGCTAACTTAATATAAGTTAGTGTAAGCTTGTTGTCTGGCATTTATATGCATTTAGAAGTGGAAAAAAAATGGCGTTCTGTTTTTCGGCGATGTCTGCTTTAGGGCACTAGCCTGGAACCTAACCTGCCGTATAAGTGGGGCCCTACTGTACAGTGGACCCCCAATTTTCGTGATTTTTTTTCGTTCCAGAATGCTGTTCAAGTGCCGTTACCAAACAAATTTATTCCCATGAGGAATAATGTAAATTAGACTAGTCCTTTTAGACCCCCAAAAATACACTTACAAAAGCACTTACAAAAATACACTTACATAATTGTTCGAGTTTGGAGCATCACGAACACCGGGGGTCCACTGTACTAAAGTGGAGGAGGAAGAGAGGGGAGAATGCGAGATCTTCAGTTCTTCAGTGATTCTATGATATGTACGATACTAAAGCAGCACAAGTCGATGAAGGCTATAGCACCAGCCAGCGATAAAGTGTAGCATTAACAGTGTAGCAAGTAAGTTAAGCGATAGAAAATGACTGACACGAAACTTAACTCCTACATTGTTGTTTGAGGAATATAGGGGCACTGACAAGAGCGCCACCCTCTGCCACCATCTCCTCCAAGGTAAGTGTAAATATTTCTTATTTATATCAGTGTGAATATTTCTTATACAGTCAACCCTTGGTTTTCATTTCTCTCAGATTTCGCTGATTTTGGTTTTCGTGCACTTTTTTCATGGAAAAATTGTCTCAGTTTTCATTGATTGTCTCAGTTTTTGTTGATGGAACGGAACCTGTCCAGTGCCCAGCGCACATACAAAGCCCTCAAGCCCGCCTCCCACGCACATTCTCAGGCAGTGTAGCATTGTTTCTGGTTGAGTGAACATTATCCTGCGAGTTCATACAAAACATTTCTTAACAATTCATTGTTTTTGGCCTTTGATTATTGTGTGTGACTGCTAAATAAGCAACCATGGGCCAAGAAAAAGCTCCTAGTGCCAGTCCTTTGGTAAAGAAAGTGAGAAACACAATGGAATTTAAGAGTGTAGCAGGCATGCAGGGAGTGTAGCAGGCATGCAGGGAGTGGAGCAACAAAGCAGGGAGGGTAGCAGGCATGCAGGGAGTGTAGCAACAAAGCAGGGAGGGTAGCAGGCATGCAGGGAGTGTAGCAGGAATGCAGGGGAGTGTAGCAGGCATGCAGGGAGTGTAGCAGGCATGCAGGGAGTGTAGCAGGCATGCAGGGAGTGTAGCAGGCATGCAGGCAGTGTAGCAAGAAAGCAGGGAGTGTAGCAGGCATGCAGGGAGTGTAGCAACAAAGCAGGGAGGGTAGCAGGCATGCAGGGAGTGTAGCAGGCATGCAGGGAGTGTAGTAGGCATGCAGGGAGTGTAGCAGGCATGCAGGGAGTGTAGCAAGAAAGGAAGGAGTGTAGCAGGCATGCAGGGAGTGTAGCAAGAAAGCAGGGAGTGTAGCAGGCATGCAGGGAGTGTAGCAGGCATGCAGGGAGTGTAACAAGAAAGCAGGGAGTGTAGCAGGCATACAGGGAGTGTAGCAGGCATACAGGGAGTGTAGCAGGTATGCAGGGAGTGTAGCAGGTATGCAGGGAGTGTAGCAGGAAAGCAGGGAGTGTAGCAGGAAAGCAGGGAGTGCAGCAGGAAAGCAGGGAGTGTAGCAGGAAAGCAGGGAGTGCAGCAGGAAAGCAGGGAGTGTAGCAGGAAACCAGGGAGTGTAGCAGGAAAGAAGGAAGGGAGTGTAGCAGGCATGTAGGGAAGTGACACCGGATAAGGACTTGGTATCTAAAGTCCTTATGGAAGGGGATTTCCCTTCCAAACAATAGCCTCTCTTCCCTCTGCCCTTCTCCCTGTCTTCTATCCAGTAACATCAGTCTTCAATAAAGGTAAGTATCATATTGAATGTTCATTCTTTTGTGCATAGAAATCTATCTTTAAGGCCCCCCCCAATTTTTTTTTTTTGATATTTCTGGGTGTCTGGAACGGATTAATTGAATTTACATTATTTCTTATGGGGAAAATGGTTTTGGTTTTCGTCGATTTTGGTTTTAGTCGATCCTTCTGGAACGGATTAAACACGAAAACTAAGGGTTGACTGTATATAAATTAACGTGTAAATATTTCTTATTTATAAATTAAAGTGTAATTTTTTTTTTTAACACATCGGCCGATTCCCACCAAGGCAGGGTGGCCCGAAAAAGAAAAACTTTCATCATCATTCACTCCATCACTGTCTTGCCAGAGGGGTGCTTTACACTACAGTTATAAAACTGCAACATTAACACCCCTTCTTCAGAGTGCAGACACTGTACTTCCCATCTCCAGGACTCAAGTCCTGCCTGCCGTTTCCTGAATCCCTTCATAAATGTTACTTTGCTCACACTCCACAGCACGTCAAGTATTAAAACCATTTGTCTCCATTCACTCCTATCAAATATGCTCACACATGCTTGCTGGAAGTCCAAGCCCCTCGCACACAAAACCTCCTTTACCCCCTCCCTCCAGCCTTTCATAGGCCGACCCCTACCCCGCCTTCCCTCCACTACAGATTTATACACTCTCGAAGTCATTCTGTCTCGTTCCATTCTCTCTACATGTCCGAACCACCTCAACAACCCCTCCTCAGCTCTCTGGATAATAGTTTTGGTAATCCCGCACCTCCTCCTAATTTCCAAACTCCGAGTTCTCTGCATTATATTCACACCACACATTGACCTCAGACATGACATCTCCACTGCCTCCAGCCTTCTCCTCATTGCAACATTCATCACCCATGCTTCACACCCATATAAGAGTGTTGGTATAACTATACTCTCAAACATTCCCCTCTTTACTTCCATGGACAAAGTTCTTTGTCTCCACAGATTCCGAAGTGCTCCACTCACCCTTTTCCCCTCATCAATTCTATGATTCAACTCATCCTTCATAGAACCATCTGCTGACATGTCCACTCCCAAATATCTGAATACATTCACCTCCTCCATACTCTCTCCCTCCAATCTGATATCCAATCTATCGTCACCTAATCTTATTGTTATCCTCATCACCTTACTCTTTCCTATATTCACCTTCAATTTTCTTCTTTTACACACCCTACCAAATTCATCCACCAACCTCTGCAACTTCTCTTCAGAATCTCCCAAAAGCACAGTGTCATCAGCAAAAAGCAACTGTGACAACTCCCACTTTGTATTTGATTCTTTATCTTTTAACCCCACACCTCTTGCCAAGACCCTCGCATTCACTTCTCTTACAACCCCATCTATAAATATATTGAACAACCACGGTGACATCACACATCCTTGTCTAAGGCACACTTTACTGGGAAATAGTCCCCTCCCTCCTACACACTCTAACCTGGGCCTCACTATCCTCATAAAACTCTTCACTGCTTTCAGTAACCTACCTCCTATTCCATACACCTGCAACATCTGCCACATTGCCTCCCTATCCACCCTATCATACGCCTTTTCCAAATCCATAAATGCCACAAAAACCTCTTTACCCTTATCCAAATACTGTTCACCTATATGTTTCACTGTAAACACTTGGTTTACTACACTCAACACCTTACCTTTCCTAAACCTTTTCATCTGCTATCCTCTTTCTGTCTTACTCTTAATTCTTTCAATAATAATCTACCATACACTTTACCAGTACCTCAAGAGACTTACCCCCTATAATTTTTGCACTCTCTTTTGTCCCCTTTGCCTTTATACAAAGGAACAATACACGCTCTCTGCCAATCCCTAGGTACCTTACCCTCTTCCATACATTTATTATATAATAGCACCAACCACTCCAAAACTATATCCCCACCTGCTTTTAACATTTCTACTTTCATCCCATAAATCCCAGCTGCCTTATACCTTTCATTCAACCCACTGCCTCACAAACTTTCCTCACACTCACAACTGGCTCTTCCACACTCCTACAAGATGTTATTCCTCCTTGCCCTATACACGAAATCACAGCTTCCCTGTCTTCATCAACATTTAACAACTCCTCAAAATATTCCCTCCATCTTCCCGATACCTCTAACTCTCCATTTAATAACTCTCCTCTCCTATTTTTAACTGTCAAATCCATTTGTTCCCTAGGCTTCTTCAACTTATTAATCTCACTCCAAAACATTTTCTTATTTTCAACAAAATTTGTTAATAACATCTCACCCACTCTCTCATTTGCTCTCTTTTTACATTGCTTCACCACTCTCTTAACCTCCTTTTTCTCTCCATATACTCTTCCCTCCTTGCATCACTTCTACTTTGTAAAAACCTCTCATATGCTAACTTTTTCTCCCTTACTACTCTCTTTACATCATCATTCCACCAATCGTTCTTCTTCCCTCCCGCACCGACTCGCCTGTAACCACAAACTTCTGCTGAACACTCTAACACTATATTTTTTAAATCTACCCATACATCTTCGACCCCATTGCCTACACTCTCACTAGCCCATCTATCCTCCAATAGTTGTTTATATCTTACCCTAACTGCCTCCTCTTTTAGTTTATAAATCTTCACCTCTCTCTTACTTATTGCTTCTATTTTCCTTGTATCCCATCTACCTTTTACTCCCACTGTAGCTATAACTAAAAAGTGATCTGATATATCTGTGGCCCCTCTATAAATATGTACATCCTGAAGTCTACTCAACAGTCTTTTATCTACAAATATGTAATCCAACAAACTACTGTCATTACGCCCTACATCATATCTTGTATACTTATTTATCCTCTTCTTCTTAAAATATGTATTACCTATAACTAAACCCCTTTCTATACAAAGTTCAATCAAAGGGCTCCCATTATCATTTACACCTGGCACCCCAAACTTACCTACCACACCCTCTCTACATGTTTCTCCTACTTTAGCATTTAGGTCCCCTACCACAATTACTCTCTCACTTGGTTCAAAAGTTCCTATACATTCGCTTAACATCTCCCAAAATCTCTCTCTCTCCTCTACACTCCTCTCTTCTCCAGGTGCATACACGCTTATTATGACCCACTTTTCGCATCCGACCCTTATTTTAATCCGCATAATCCTTGAATTTACACATTTATATTCCCTCTTCTCCTTCCATAACTGATCCTTCAACATTATTGCTACCCCTTCCTTAGCTCTAACTCTCTCAGATACTCCTGACTTAATCCCATTTATTTCTCCCCACTGAAACTTGCCTACCCCCTTCAGCTTTGTTTCGCTTAGGGCCAGGACATCCAACTTCTTTTCATTCATAACATAGCAATCATCTCTTTCTTATCATCCGCACTACATCCACGCACATTCAAACAACCCAGTTTTATAAAGTTTCTCTTCTTCTCTTTTTTAGTAAATGTGTACAGGAGAAGGGGTTACTAGCCCATTGCTCCCGGCATTTTAGTCGCCTCATACGACACGCATGGCTTACGGAGGAAAGATTCTTTTCCACTTCCCCATGTACAATAGAGAAAATAAAAAGAACAAGAGCTATTAAGAAAAAGAAGAAAAACCTAGATGTGTGTATGTATATATATATGCATGTGCATGCCTGTGTAGTGTGACCTAAAGTGTAAGTAGTGTAAACAGCCAATCCAGAGGCTCTTTCAAACTGCGCGGCACTATGGTGCTGCCCTCTATAGGCCTATCAAGGTCGGGCTGGTCAGCCATGCTTCTTTCTCACTCTGGCAGCCTACCTCACAGAACCAGGATCTACCCTTGATGGCTCCCGGTCCCCTCACGCTCTGTTCCCGTGTATACCTACACCTTGCCATTAATAAACTGAGTCTAGTCATCGGCCGTATCTCTGCACCTACGCTACCATTCTACTGCCCAGACGTAAGCAGCCAAGAAAATAGAGTTAACAGTGGTGACAGCAGTGGTTCACGGCAGAGTGTAGTGTAGGGGACCCACCGACCAGTCGATCATCCGACCAAGCCAGTCATATCCAGGTCATCTGCTGGCTTATAGCATCATCCGTAGCTTCCAGCGTCTCGTGGGTGCCTGAGTCAGAGCATCGTCCACGATTTTTTCCACAAAATCGGGACATAGGCGTCATCTCCAGCTCTCCAGCCTGAAGCAGTCACGTGTGTGTTCATCTCCTACTCTACAACTCTCCAGCATTCTCCTACACCCTTTCTGCATCCAGCAGCGTCTCTACGCCCTTCCTACAGCTACAAGAGACGCGAGGTGAGGTCGTTTTGGGTGTGTTGGTGTTGTGTCCAAGTGTGTCTACCTCAGGGCGCCGCTGCCTGCCTACCTCACACCACCAACCACCTACTCTCCACTTCTCTTGCTACGTTTCTACACTCCCTATATCCAGCTCATCGCCTGTGTGTTGTTTTCTCCGAGTTCTTCAAGAAGCCATTCCTAGCTTGACCACGTGGGAACCCATCGTGTTTGTCCCAAGTCAAGCCAGGCGCCTGCAGTGCTCCCAGCACCTCGTTCCTGCGTCCTTCAATCTTCACCCTTCCTCCAGCTACAGCAGTGATTTAATTTTTTTTTGTTATTGCACCAGTATCTTAAAATTTCCCCCCAGTGAAAACTGTAAAGTAAAATCTTAGTAATTGTTGCAGTCTCTTGCAGTAAATCTGGTATCCTGCCTAGTTTTGTTGTGTAGTAATTTCCCCGTGTCCGTCTGCGCTTCCTAAGCCACGGTCAGCAGCGCTCTCAGACACGTTCCCAGTGTAAACACAACGCCGCGCTCAGCTGGCGAGGTTCTGTGCTCTTTATTAAAATCCATCCCTTTCACAGAGCCCTACGACCCCTTTCCAGTTCTTACCAAGTGTTGCACAAGATTATTCTACAGTCATCCCTCCGTTTTCGTGTATCTCTGTTTTCGTGTATTTCAGTTTTTGTGCAGTTTTTTCAGGGAAAATTGACCTCTGTTTTCGTGTGATTCCCTCCATTTTCGTGCTTGGTCCGGAACCCTGTCCAGTGCCCAGCGCACATACAAAGCCCACAAGCCCGCCTCCCACGCACATTCTCAGGCAGTGTAGCATTGTTTCTGGTTGAGTGAACATTATCCTGCGAGTTCATACAAAACATTTCTTAACAATCCATTGTTTTTGGCCCTTGATTATTGTGTGTGACTGCTAAATAAGCCACCATGGGCCCAAAGATAGCTCCTAGTGTCAGTCCTTTGGTAAAGAAAGTGAGGAACACCATAGAATTAAAGAAAGAAATCGTAGCAAAGTGGTGAGAGGCAGTGGTGATGAGAGGCAGTGGTGATGAGAGGCAGTGGTGGTGAGAGGCAGTGGTGATGGGAGACAGTGGTGGTGAGAGGCAGTGGTGATGGGAGGCAGTGGTGGTGAGAGGCAGTGATGAGAAGAAGTGGTGAGAGGCAATGGTGGTGAGAGGCAATGGTGGTGAGAGGCAGTGGTGATGAGAGGCAATGGTGGTGAGAGCCAGTGGTGATGAGCGGCAATGGTGGTGAGAGGCAGTGGTGATGAGAGGCAATGGTGGTGAGAGGCAATGGTGGTGAGAGGCAGTGGTGATGAGAGGCAGTGGTGCTTGTTTGTTGGTTGAGGCAGTGTTAGAGGCAGTGGTGATGAAAGGCAGTGGTGGTAAGAGGCAGTCTTAATGTAGAGTGAGAGGTGAGTAAACAAGATTAAATGAATAAACGAGAGAGAATGAGAGTGTAGAAGTTTCGGTAGTTTTGTCAACAAACCAGTTGTTGTTGTTGTTGCTGCTGTTACCAGCCAGCCTGGACAGGAATTATTCCTGTTCACACCTTGAAGCAACTGGAAAGAAGCGGTGGTAGAGGCGGTGATGAGAGGCAGTGGTGATGAGAGGCAGTGGTGGTGAGAGGCAGTGGTGGTGAGAGGCAGTGGTGGTAGTGAGAGGCAGTGGTGGTGAGAGGCAGTGGTGGTGAGAGGCAGTGTTGATGAGAGGCAGTGGTGGTGAGAGGGGGGGCAGTGGTGGTGAGAGGCAGTGGTGGTGAGAGGCAGTGGTGGTAAGAGGCAGTCTTAATGTAGAGTGAGAGGTAAGTAAACAAGATTAAATGAATAAACGAGAGAGAATGAGAGTGTAGAAGTTTCGGTAGTTTTGTCAACAAACCAGTTGTTGTTGTTGTTGCTGCTGATGTTGTTGTTACCAGCCAGCCTGGACAGGAATGATTCCTGTTCACCTTGAAGCGACTGGAAATAAGTGATCTAATGCAGTTAGCATTACAAATTCCGTTTTCTCTTATACTAATGCGTCTGAAGGAGGAAAGAATAGGAAGATGTTTTCATAGCTGGACCGAGTATGCCCGCCACCACATTCGTAATGAGACACATATTTTATTCATTCTAGAGTGTATATCAAGTTTTTATGTTATTTATATTGTTTATTATGTCATATTAGATGAATTGTGATAGATAAATAAGCCGTAGAGCTGATATTAGTGTCAAATTGAAGCATTTTGTCCTGCCTCCCAACAATAAACTCGCCTCCCTCTCTCCTCTCCATCTTCCATACACCAACAAGAGTCGCCAATAAAAGTAAGTGTGATGTTAAATGTTCATTTATACATGTTATTAGTGCTTTATATTTATTTGTTATTCTTTTCTGTATGTAAATCTATATTTAATCTCTAAAAAATTATTTTTTGTTAATACTCCTGGGTGTCTGAAACGGATTAATTGAATTTCCATTATTTCCTATGGGGAAAATGGCTTCAGTTTTCGTGTGTTTCAGTTTTAGTGCATCCCTCAGGAACGGATTAAACACGAAAACCGAGGGATGACTGTATTGAAGAAAACCCCATAGAAGTTCCCAAGTGCTCAGATGGCATTCAGCCACCAGTACACACCTGCCTACTTGTGCCTCTCCATCGACAATCAAAGCTAAGTAAACAGTGACTGTCTCGCATTTTCTAAGAGTTTGTGACATTATTTAATTGCCTTGCACCACGTACAGTATCACTGAAGCCAATACTTTCAGTGAATTATTCAGCAACATTGTTGCACTTTGCACGCTCATTTTTTTTTGCATTTTAAATCCTAGTGCATTATTCTGCACATAGCCTCTCACCTAATTATTAATTGTTCCTGCTCAAAGTTGTTCATTGTGCTACCCATATATATATATATATATATATATATATATATATATTCTTTTTTAATTGCAAGTCACATCTGTCTGCTATTATTTTGATTGTTGCATCTGCAAGCTAGCCACAAATTGTTGACAACCCTGCACAGTTCTGATGTGTTAGTGTGTTCAAAGTGTTATTTTAATACTTGCCAGTGTCAGTTTTATTCTGCTTGAATTCAACAACTTGTGACTAGACACCTACATTTTCTCCAGTGTCTCAATTTAATTTTTTTTTCTCCATATTATTCCTTTGCCATATTTTTGTTTAGGCTCATTCACCTGTGTTTTGCATTCTGTTAATGTTTATGCCTTGTCATTGAGTGATTTATCAGTTCCTGTTATTGAATTTTCAGGAACCTGCTTATTTGCCATTATTGCAATAATTACCTGTGAAATTCCATACTTTTGAACCAGAATTTACTTGACAATTTTTTTTTCTTGTGTCAGTGTACACTCATTTTGCCACCTGTAACTTTTTGCCCCTATTATTATTGATTTTTATCATTTTTGCATTTTACTCATTGCCTTTTTATGTGAAATTCAGTACTTCTTGATACAGTAAATTTTTGTGACTGTTTTTATAACATTGGAGACTGATTTTATTAATTGTTTTGCCACCTTACCTTGCTGCAAGTGAGTTCATATTTTTCTTTGCCATACCTAATTGCAACTGCCAGCACCTGCAACATTTTGCTGTGTGTTGAGCAAGCCTGCACTGTGGTACAATGTATGTAATACCCAGTTTTCATTTTAATTTGCAAACTTTTGTTAATTCCGCTACTTGTTACAGTTCATTCATTTTCATGCAATTTTCTTGCCAGTTATCTCTGCTTTTGTTCTGTGAACACCCCAGCAATTAATTCACTTGTATCCAAAATTTACCTTGAGTTTCAGAGAGTACCATTCTTTTTTTTTGACGTAATCCATGCATTTGTTAGCAATTAAGCAGTTTTCGAGTAACACCGTGTGGTGTCCTCTCTGACTCTGTGTTGAGTTCTAGCCGTTTGCATATCTATTCTTGCTTTGATCCCTTTCCCTTTCTCCGTGACTTATTTTGTGCTTATAACTGACGCTATGACTCTGACACGCAGGGGCCGTCGCGATGCCCAAGCTTCTGCAAGTGTAAGTAGAAGTAGCTAGATATACCTGTTATCCAGCGTGTTTATGAGACAGAAAAAAGACACCAGCAATCCTACCATCATGTAAAACAGTTTCAGGTTTCTGTTTCACAGTCACCTGGCAGGATGGTAGTACCTCCCTGGGTGGTTGATGTCTACCAACCTACTACCTATTTATTTATAAATTAAATTATTTATAAATTAAAGTGTAAATATTTCTTATTTATAAATTATGTACATTGTTTGTGTGAATAGTGGTGGTGGCCTGCTGCTGCCACCCACCACGGCTTATGGTCAGTGGTCCTTATAAACCCAACGACAACACACTACCACCAGTCCTTATATTCGTAATGACATGTTTTATTCATTCTAGAGTTTATATCATGTTTCTATGTTATTAATTTTGTTTATTATGTCATATTAGATGAATTGTGCAAGATAAATAAGCTGTAGAGTTGATATTATTGTCATATTGAAGGACTATCTTGTCCTGCATCTAAACAAACTCTCCTGCCTCTTTCATACGCCAACAAGAGTCTTCAATAAAGGTAAAACTGATTTAACTGTTCATTTGTCCATTATAATTAGTCCTTTATATTTATTTCTCATTGTTTTCTGTATGTAAAACTATAGTATTTATTCTTAAAAAAAATTAATTTTTTGTGAATACAGTGGACCCCCGAGTTTCGATCACCTCGGAAATCGAACAATTATTTAAGTTTAATATTGTAAGTGCTTTTGTATGTGTATTTTTAGGGGTCTGAAAGGACTAATCTAATTTACATTTTTCCTTAAAGGAACAAATTCGTTCGGTAATGGCACTTGAACAGCTTCTGGAATGAATTATGACCGAAACTCGATGGTCCACTGTATTTTTGGGTGGAACGGATTAATTGCATTTACATTATTTCTTATGGAAATAAGGGTTCGACTTTCGAACAGTTCAAGTTAACCCTTTCAGGGTCAAAGGCCATTTTTGAAAGGGGTGTGCCAGTGTCCAAGAATTAAAAAAAAAAATCTTATTTTTTCTTATGAAATGGTAGAGAATCTTTTTCTGAAGGTAATAAAACAAAAAGTACTAAATTTGATTGAAAATTGACGAAATTATGCAATCGTGAATTTTGATGTGTCAGTGATATTTACGCATCGGCGATTTTGCCAACTTTGACTCCCATTTTAGGCCAATTACATTATTCCAGTCGACCAAATTCTTAGCTATTTCACTAGTACTACTTCTATTCTATCGATTGAGCACAAGAAATCGCCCAGTCAACTGTTTCAACTACAAAATAAAGTGGTTGGAAATTGGTAATTTAGCCAATTTAACTCAAAGTTCAAAATATTCCAATTTCAAAATAGGGTGCATAATAAACAATGCAGGCATTCAGTTCATTAGTTACATTTTCAGTCTTTACAAATGAATTCTATTTTTATTTTTTATTCACATAATGAATTTTTATTCAAACCAAAAAATGGAAGATTTACTGTTATGTAATATTGTAATAATTGTACAAATAATATCACCACATTTGTGAACATATATTAGACCCACCAGCTGGCGCCTATTAGACGTGTGAGGTCATTTGTTTACTCTTGAACATAGGCAAAAATTTAACATTTCCGCTATTTTGAGCTCAGTTTCAAGCCATTTGCAGTACTAAAACCAATCGAAATCATCTTTATATCTGTAATATATCTTCCATTCTATCAAATGAGACCAAGAAATCGCAAATATAACTATACAAAGTATACGAAAAAACACTGCAAAGTCGCTCTTTTAATCGAAAATTGCGGTTTCAATTTTTTTTCTCTCATTATGCACTGTGTGCTGCAGGATTTGTTTTATGTGGTGCACACTTACCACATAGATGTATTCTCTCATATCTAGGCCCAAATTTGCCGCTCAAAGCTTATCTGAGTGAGCTGAGCTCATGACGTAGAACTACGTTTTGGACCCTGAACTCAAAGCCGTAGAACTATGGCACAGACCCTGAAAGGGTTAAGGTCTAGCTCCTGGAACGAATTATGATGAACCTCGGGGGTCCACTGTATATGTTAGTGAAAACTTGTTATCTAGTATTATATGTATTTATAAGTGCAAAAAAGGGCTTTCAACTTTACGGCGATTTCCGCTTTATGGCGGTAGCCTGGAACCTAACCTGCCGTATAAGTGGGGCCCTACTGTATATTGATTAAAAGAAAAAAATAATCTTTCATTAACACATGAGAGCGATAAAACACACCTGTAAGAATATGAGTGGTAAGTGACGCTGCTGACAAATCTGTGTGAAGTGTGAGCCTTTGAGGGCATCCTGGTAGGTAAGAGGTCCAGCATTACCTACGACTCCAACACATCTCCTACAAGACAAAATATTGTGAAAACATCTTCCTATATTAGTCTATAAACAAGACGTTAACTCTAATAAAACAAGTTGGACTTGATGAAGTTCTACACTGAGCAAAACCAGTGAAAGCAATGTGTATAAAACCAGTGGAAGCAATGTGTATAAAAGTCAAACAACTCCAATAAAAGAATGCAAATTTATAAAAGAAATCCTAGTTAATGTTGAAGTAATAATCAAATCTGTCATATGAACCTAACTGAAGGAGGTATATAAACCTAAGTGAAGGAGGTATATAACCTAACTGAAGGAGGTACAGTGGTACCTCAGTTTACGATATTTTTTCGTTCCAGAATGCTGTTCAAGTGCCATTACCAAATGAATTTATCCCCATAAGGAATAATGTAAAATAGACTAGTCCTTTTAGACCCCCAAAAATACACTTACGAAAGCATTTAAAAAAATAAACTTACATAAAGGGGCGATTTTGGGGACCATCGTAAACCGAGGTACCACTGTATATAAACATGATTGAAGGAGGTATATAAACCTAACTGAAGGAGGTATATAAACCTAACTGAAGGAGGAATATAAACATGACTGAAGGAGGTATATAAACCTAACTGAAGGAGGTATATAAAGATGATTGAAGGAGGTATATAAACCAAACTGAAATAGGTATATAAACATGAATGAAGGAGGTAGGTAGTAGGTTGGTAGACAGCAACCACCCAGGGAGGTACTACCGTCCTGCCAGGTGACTGTGAAACAGAAACCTGAAACTGTTTTACATGATGGTAGGATTGCTGGTGTCTTTTTTCTGTCTCATAAACACGCTGGATAACAGGTATATCTAGCTACTTCTACTTACACTTTAGGTCACACTACACTGGCATACACATGCATATATATACATACACAATCTAGGTTTTTCTTCTTTTTCTTAATAGCTCTTGTTCTTTTTATTTTCTCTATTGTCCATGGGGGAAATGGAAAGAATCTTCCTCCGTAAGCCATGCGTGTCGTATGAGGCGACTAAGATGCCGGGAGCAATGGGCTAGTAACCCCTTCTCCTGTACAAATCTACTAAAAACGAGAAGAAGAAAAACTTTATAAAATTGGGTTGTCTGAATGTGTGTGGATGTAGTGCGGATGATAAGAAAGAGATGATTGCCGATGTTATGAATGAAAAGAAGTTGGATGTCCTGGCCCTAAGCGAAACAAAGCTGAAGGGGGTAGGCGAGTTTCAGTGGGGAGAAATAAATGGGATTAAGTCAGGAGTATCTGAGAGAGTTAGAGCTAAGGAAGGGGTAGCAATAATGTTGAAGGATCAGTTATGGAAGGAAAAGAGGAATATAAATGTGTAAATTCAAGGATTATGTGGATTAAAATAAGGGTCGGATGCGAAAAGTGGGTCATAATAAGCGTGTATGCACCTGGAGAAGAGAGGAGTGTAGAGGAGAGAGAGAGATTTTGGGAGATGTTAAGCGAATGTATAGGAACTTTTGAACCAAATGAGAGATAATTGTTGTAGGGGACCTAAATGCTAAAGTGGGAGAAACATGCAGAGAGGGTGTAGTAGGTAAGTTTGGGGTGCCAGGTGTAAATGATAATGGGAGCCCTTTGATTGAACTTTGTATAGAAAGGGGTTTAGTTATAGGTAATACATATTTTAAGAAAAAGAGGATAAATAAGTATACAAGATATGATGTAGGGCGTAATGACAGTAGTTTGTTGGACTATGTATTGGTAGATAAAAGACTGTTGAGTAGACTTCAGGATGTACATGTTTATAGAGGGGCTACAGATATATCAGATCACTTTTTAGTTATAGCTACAGTGGGAGTAAAAGGTAGATGGGATACAAGGAAAATAGAATCAGTAAGTAAGGTGATGAGGATAACAAAAAGAATAGGTGACGAAAGATTGGATATCAGATTGGAGGGAGAGAGTATGGAGGAGGTGAATGTATTCAGATATTTGGGAGTGGACATGTCGCCAGATGGGTCTATGAAATATGAGGTGAATCATAGAATTGATGAGGGGAAAAGGGTGAGTGGAGCACTTCGGAGTCTGTGGAGACAAAGAACCTTGTCCATGGAAGTAAAGAGGGGAATGTATGAGAGTATAGTTATACCAACGCTCTTATATGGGTGTGAAGCATGGGTGATGAATGTTGCAACTAGGAGAAGGCTGGAGGCAGTGGAGATGTCATGTCTGAGGTCAATGTGTGGTGTGAATATAATGCAGAGAATTCGGAGTTTGGAAATTAGGAGGAGGTGCGGGATTACCAAAACGATTGTCCAGAGAGCTGAGGAGGGGTTGTTGAGGTGGTTTGGACATGTAGAGAGAATGGACTTCCAGCAAGCATGTGTGAGCGTATTTGATAGGAGTGAATGGAGGCATATGGTTTTTAATACTTGACGTGCTGTTGGAGTGTGAGCAAAGTAACATTTATGAAGGATTCAGGAAACCGGCAGGCCGGACTTGAGTTCTGGAGATGGGAAGTACAGTGCCGGCACTCTGAAGGAGGGTGTTAATGTTGCAGTTTTATAACTGTAGGGTAAAGCACCCTTCTGGCAAGACAGTGATGGAGTGAATGATGATGAAAGTTTTTCTTTTTCGGGCCACCCTGCCTTGGTGGGAATCGGCCAATGTGTTAATAAAATAAAAAAAAATATAAACATGACTGAAGGAGGTATATAAACATGACAGGAGGTATATAAACATGACTGAAGGAGGTATATAAACATGACTGAAGGAGGTATATAAACATGATTGAAGGAGGTATATAATCATAACTGAAGGAGGTAAAGCCAGCAAAGGCTGGTTTGAGAGATTTAAGAAACGTACTGGCATACACAGTGTTGTGAGGCATGGTGAGGCAGCCAGCTCAGACAAACGTGCAGCTGAAAAATTTGTGCAGGAATTCAAGGGGTTCGTAGACACTGAAAAATTCGAACCCCAACAAGTGTTTAATTGTGATGAAACAAGCCTGTTTTGGAAGAAAATGCCAAACAGGACCTTCATTACTCAGGAGGAAAAGGCACTGCCAGGACACAAGCCTATGAAAGACAGGCTAAGTCTCATGTGTGCTAATGCCAGTGGTGATTTTAAAGTGAAGCCTTTACTGGTGTATCACTCAGAAAATCCCAGAGCCTTCAAGAAACACAATGTTAACAAGAATAATTTGTGTGTATTGGAAGGCTAACACCAAGGCATGGGTCACTAAGGACACTTTCGTGGAATGGTTCACTGGAGTGTTTGGCCCTAGTGTGAAGAAATACCTCCTGGAAAAGAAATTGTCACTCAAGTGCCTCCTGCTACTGGACAATGCTCCTGCTCATCCTCACAACTTGAAAGACTATTTGTCTGATGAGTTCAGTTTCATCACAGTGAAGTTCTTGCCTCCTAACACCACTCCTCTCATCCAGCCCATGGACCAGCAGGTCATTTGTAACTTCAAAAAACTGTACACCAAAGCAGTGTTTGAAAAGTGCTTTCAAGTGACCTCAGACACTGAGTTGACCCTAAGAGAGTTCTGGAAAGATCATTTCAATATCGTCCATTGCATAGGCCTTATAGGTAAGGCTTGGCAGGGAGTGACTTCCAGGACTTTGAACTCTGCTTGGAGACCACTGTGGCCAGATTGTGTTGAAACGAGGGATTTTGAAGGATTTGAGGCTGACCCTGACCCTGACGAACCTGTGCCTGTTGTGGACTCTACTGTGGAATTGGGCAAGTTCCTGGGGTTAGAGGTGAGTGGTGAGGATGTGGAAGAGTTGGTGGAGGACCACAGGGTAGACCTAACCACTGAAGAGCTGAAAGAGCTTCATCAGGAACAGCATCACACGACATTTAGGGAAATTGATTCACAGGAGGAGGATGGACAGGGTGAGGTGCCTTCTTCACGGATTAAGGAAATTTGTTCCAAGTGGAACAATGTGCAAAGTTTTGTTGTACAATTTCACCCTGAGAGAGCTGAAATAAGCCATCTCTGCAACCAGTTCAGTGACAAGAGCCTTGTTGCACTTCAGAAAAATGTTAAAGAGGCCCCAGAAACAGAGCACTCTGGACAGTTATTTTTCGAGGCAGATGTCCATTGACTCTCAAGCTGGTCCAAGTGGCATTAAAAGAAAAAGAAGGGAAGTAACCCCAGATAAGGACTTGTTACCTGAAGTCCTTATGGAGGATTCCCTTCAAACACTAACCCTCCCCTGTCCTCCTCCCTATCTTCCAGATGCCAGCAACTCTCTTCAATAAAGGTAAGTAAATCTTATTTATTATTATGTTATTTGTTATTTATGTTATTTTTTTTATTAACACATCGGTCGATTCCCACCAAGGCAGGGTGGCCCGAAAAAGAAAAACTTTCATCATCATTCACTCCATCACTGTCTTGCCAGAGGGGTGCTTTACACTACAGTTAAAAATTGCAACATAAACACCCCTCCTTCAGAGTGCAGACACTATACTTCCCATCTCCAGGACTCAAGTCCGGCCTGCCGGTTTCCCTGAATATAGGAAAGTGAATATAGGAAAGAGTAAGGTGATGAGGATAACAAAAAGAATAGGTGACGAAAGATTGGATATCAGATTGGAGGGAGAGAGTATGGAGGAGGTGAATGTATTCAGATATTTGGGAGTGGACATGTGGCGGATGGGTCTATGAAGGATGAGGTGAATCATAGAATTGATGGGGGGAAAAAGGGTGAGTGGAGCACTTGAGTCTGTGGAGACAAAGAACCTTGTCCATGGAAGTAAAGAGGGAATGTGAGAGTATAGTTATACCAACGCTCTTATATGGGTGTGAAGCATGGGTGATGAATGTTGCCGAGGAGAAGGCTGGAGGCAGTGGAGATGTCATGTCTGAGGTCAATGTGTGGTGTGAATATAATGCAGAGAATTGAGTTTGGAAATTAGGAGGAGGTGGGGGATTACCAAAACTATTATCCAGAGGCTGAGGAGGGGTTGTTGAGGTGGTTTGGACATGTAGAGAGAATGGAGCGAGACAGAGTGACTTCGAGTGTATAAATCTGTAGTGGAGGAAGGCGGGGTAGGGTCGGCCTAGGAAAGGTTGGAGGGAGGGGGTAAAGGAAGTTTTGTGTGCGAGGGCTTGGACTTCCAGCAAGCATGTGTGAGCGTATTTGATAGGAGTGAATGGAGGCATATGGTTTTAATACTTGACGTGCTGTTGGAGTGTGAGCAAAGTAACATTTATGAAGGGATTCAGGAAACCGGCAGGCCGGACTTGAGTTCTGGAGATGGAAGTACAGTGCGGCACTCTGAAGGAGGGGTGTTAATGTTGCAGTTTTATAACTGTAGTGTAAAGCACCCTTCTGGCAAGACAGTGATGGAGTGAATGATGATGAAAGTTTTTCTTTCGGGCCACCCTGCCTTGGTGGGAATCGGCCGATGTGTTAATAAAAAAAAAAAATAAGCACCAACCACTCCAAAACTATATCTCCGCCTGCTTTTAACATTTCTACCTTCATCCCATCAATCCCAGCTGTCTTACCCCTTTCATTCAACCACTGCCTCACAAACTTTCCTTACACTCACAACTGGCTCTTCCACACTCCTACAAGATGTTATTCCTCCTTGCCCTATAAAGAAATCACAGCTTCCCTGTCTTCATCAACATTTAACAACTCCTCAAATATTCCCTCCATCTTCCCGATACTTCTAACTCTCCATTTAATAACTATCCTCTCCTATTTTTAACTGTCAAATCCATTTGTTTCCTAGGCTTCCTCAACTTATTAATCTCACTCCAAAACTTTTTTTATTTTCAAATAAATTTGTTGATAGCATCTCACCCACTCTCTCATTTGCTCTCTTTTACATTGCTTCACCACTCTCTTAACCTCTCTTTTTCTCTTCATATACTCTTCCCTCCTTGCATCACTTCTACTTTGTAAAAACCTCTCATATGCTAACTTTTTTTCCCTTACTGCTCTCTTTACATCATCATTCCACCAATCACTCTTCTTCACTCCCGCACCCACTTTCCTGTAACCACAAACTTTTGCTGAACACTCTAACACTACATTCTTTAACTTACTTCATACATCTTCGACCCTATTGCCTGCACTCTCTCTAGCCCATCTATCCTCCAATAGTTGTTTATATCTTACCCTAACTGCCTTCTCTTTTAGTTTATAAATCTTCACCTCTCTCTTACTACTTCTATTTTCCTTGTATCCCATCTACCGTTTACTCCCACTTTAGCTACAACTAAAAAGTGATCTGATATATCTGTGGCCCCTCTATAAACATGTACATCCTGAAGTCTACTCAATATGTAGTCCAACAAACTACTGTCATTACGCCCTACATCATATCTTGTATACTTATTTATCTTCTTTTTCTTAAAATATGTACAGTGGTACCTCGAGTTACGATATTTTTCGTTCGAGAATGTTGTTCAAGTGCTATTATCAAACAAATTTATCCCCATAAGGAATAATGTAAAATAGACTAGTCCTTTTACACCCCTAAAAATATACCTACAAAAGCATTTAAAAAAATAAACTTACATAAAAGGGCAATTTTGGGGACCATCGTAACTCGAGGTACCACTGTATTACCTATAACTAAACCCTTTCTATACAAAGTTCAATCAAAGGGCTCCCATTTTCATTTACACCTGGCACCCCAAACTTACCTACCACACCCTCTCTACATGTTTCTCCTACTTTAGCATTTAGGTCCCCTACCACAATTACTTCTCACTTGGTTCAAAAGTTCCTATACATTCGCTAACATCTCCCAAAATCTCTCTCTCCTCACACTCCTCTCTTCTCCAGGTCATACATGCTTATTATAACCCACTTTTCGCATCTGACCCTTGTTTTAATCCACATAATCCTTGAATTTAACATTTATGTTTCATCTCTCCTTCCATAACTGGTCCTTTAACATTATTGCTACCCCTTCCTTAGCTCTAACTCTCTCAGATACTCCTGACTTAATCCCATTTATTTCTCCCCACTGAAACTCGCCTACCCCCCTTCAGAAATAACAAAAAAGGCACAATACCGTGACTGGAACAATACACACACAACCCGCACATATAAAAGAGAGGAGCTTACGACGACGTTTGCCCGACTTGGACCATTTACAAAGTCACACTAACACACAGAGACAGAGGAGGGTATTTATAGGCAGGCAGACAGGGAGGGTACAAGAGAGTGGGGAAATGTAGGAGTAGTGGTAGTAGTGGTAGTAGTAAAGGTAGTAGTAAAGGTAGTAGAGTAGACAGTCATATAGGGAAGGAGCACTCTATGAGGCTAGCGGCCCGCAAGGGTCGTACGAGAGGGAAGAAAAGCGAAAAAATGAAGGAAAAAACAAGGCAAAAGAAAGAACAGAAAGAAAGGAAAACCCAAGGAGAAAAAAGGAGAAGGGGGAAGATAAGAAAGGGAAGGAATCAGGTTAAGTCACGGGCGTTCTGAAGTTTAGAGCATTTAACAATGTAATGAGAGAGGAAAGCATCAACAGAGACAAAGCCAGGGCTAAGATTCATACAGGGAAAGTTGTGTATAAGGGAGGATTCAACCAGGCGGCGACTATGAAAGTTAGACGTAGGGTAGACAGTTTTAGCAGAAGACCAATCAATGGGATGACTGTGATCTCTGACATGACAGAAAAGAGCATTATTAGTGTCGGCAAGCCTAACACTATTTTTGTGCTCCCTGAGTCTGTCAGAAAGAGATCGGCCAGTTTCTCCGAAGTACTGAAGAGGACAGGAGGAGCAAGAAATAGAGTAGACACCAGGAGAATCTGTGGAGGTAGGGGAGGTATGAACTAGATTAGTGCGAAGAGTGTTAGTTTGGCGAAAGGTAAGTTTGATGTCTAAGAACGGAGAGAGTTGCTGAGATTAGAGAGACCAGAGATGTGGGAAGGCAGAGGACTGAGAGTTCTCAGGAGTAGAGGGTTTAGGAGAGAAGAAAGTCCGTTTAGCACGAGAGAAAGCAGAGTCTATGAAATGGGAAGGGTAGCCCAGGCGGGAAAAAGAATTATGAAGAGTGGAAATTTCTGCTTCAAGAAACTGAGGATCACAGATGCGGAGAGCACGAGAAAGAGGGAGATAAGAACACTCTTCTTGACAGAGGAGGCATGATAAGAGAAGTAATGAATGTACATGCCACTGTGCATAGGCTTGCACAGCGGCCGAAACGTCGTCGTAAGCTCCTCTCTCTTTATATGTGCGGGTTGTGTGTGTACTACCTTCAGCTTTGTTTCGCTTTAGGACCAGGACATCCAACTTCTTTTCATTCATAACATCAGCAATCATCTCTTCTTATCATCCGCACTACATCCATGCACATTCAAAGATCCCTGTTTTATAAAGCTTTTCTTATTCTCGTTTTTAGTAAATTTGTACTATAGATGAGGTACTAGCCCATTGCTCCCGGCATTTTAGTCGCCTTATACGACACGCATGGCTTACGGAGGAAGAATTCTTTCCACTTCCCATGGACAGTAGAGAAATAAAGAACAAGAGCTATTAAGAAAAAGAAGAAAAACATAGATGTGTTATGTATATAAAGTGGACCTCGATTTTCAGGCATCTCCAAACTCAAACAATTAGTAAGTGTTTTCGTAAGTGCTTTTGTAAGTGTATTTTTGGAGGGTCTGAAATTACTAATCTAATTTACATTTGTCCTTATGGGAATAAATTGCTCAGTAACGGCACTCAAACAGCATTCTGAGAGAATTTTTAACGAAAACCAAGGGTCCACTGTATATACATGTGCATGCCTGTGTAGTATGACCTACATGTAAGTAAAGTAGCTAGATATATGTGTTATCCAGCATGTTTATGAGACAGAAAAAGACACCAGCAATCCTACCATCATGTAAAACAGTTTCAAGTTTCTGTTTCACAGTCACCTGGCAGGACGGTAGTATACCTCCCTGGGTGGTTGCTGTTAATATGTTAGTTTGTGTATGTAAAAGTATAGTTAATCTTTAAAAATTATTTTTTGTGAATATTTTTGGGTGGAAACGGATTAATTGTATTTACATTATTTCTTAAGGGAAATAAGGTTTCGAGTTTCGAGTAATTCGTGCTAAGGTTTAGCTCCTGAACGGATTATGACCGATAGTCAAGGGACCACTGTATATAAACATGACTGAAGGAGGTACAGTGGACCCCTGAGTAACGAACACCCCGGGAAAACGCATAATTATTAAGTATAATATTGTAGTGCTTTTGTAAGTGTATTTTTGGGGGTCTGAAATGGACTAACCTACCTGACATTATTTCTTAAGGGAGTAAATTGCTCGGTATAGGCAATATCAAACTTACCCCTTCTCTCCAAAATCTTTGAGAAGTTAATTCATAGGCAAATCTATACCTACCTCATCTCCCACAACATACTCAACCCCTGTCAGTTTGGTTTCAGGTCTAATAAAAACACAAATGATGCTATCATACACATGCTAGAAATAATATACACCGCTCTTGAAAAAGAAATCCCACTGGAATCTTCATTGATTTATGTAAAGCTTTTGGGTACAATTGACCATGATCTGTTACACTTAAATGATCACACTATGGTATAAGAGGGCACTCCCTCAACTACCTAGTCATACCTTTGCAACAGAAGCCAATATGTGTCCACAAATGGAGCTAACTCTTCCACACAAACAATTACAGTTGGTGTCCCACAGGAAGTGTTCTTGGCCCACTTTTCTTTCTCATTTACATAAATGACCTACCAAATGCATCTCAACTACTCAAACCCATACTATTTCAGATGACACTACATACGCTTCTTTTCACCCATGCCCAGTCACACTAGCCAACACTGTAAATACTGAATTACAGAAAATATCTACCTGGATGATGACTAACAAGCTTACTCAATGTTGACAAAACCTACTTCATTCAGTTTGGGAACAGAGCTACAATGTTCCACTTAACATAATGATAAACGGATCACCTGTCACAAAACTCACAGAGGAAAATTTTAGGGAAACCACCTTGACAGTGGCCTCAAAT
>WNWK01026823.1:0-26962 GCA_009830355.1 Cherax destructor | reverse complement strand
GGTTAACCATAGAATTAAAAAAAGGGGAAAAAAAGGGGGGAGTGGTGCTTTGGGAGGATGGGGGGGAGAAAAAAGGGGGTTATCCAGGGGGGCAAAAAAGGGAAAATGAAAAAGTTTTTTTTCCCCCCAACCCCCCTTTAAAATGGGTGTGAAGGGGGGGTTTGGGGAAATCCCAGGAGGAGGAGGCGGGAGGCAGGGAGACCCCCTTTTCCCCCAAGGGGGCAATGTGGGTGTAAATATTATGAAAAAAATTTTTGGAAGGGGGAAAAAGGGGGGAGAAGGTGGGGAGTTACAAAAGGGTATTTGTCGGGGGGGAAGGGGGGGTTGGGGGGGGTGGTTTTGTCTTTGGGGGAGAGAATGGATCAAAGAAATTTTTTGGGGGAGAGCGTATAAATCGGGGGGGGGAAGGGGGGGGTGGGGCCCCCCCTTTTAAAAAAGGGTTTGGGGGGGAAAGGGGGAAAGGGGGTTTTTGGGGGAGGGGCTTGGACTTCCAGCAAGCATGGGGAGGTGAAGAAGGAGGAATGGAGACGAAGGGTTTTTGGGACATGACGATCTGTTGGAGGGGTGAGCGGGGAAATTTTTTTGGGAAAAAGGGGGTTTCAGGGAAACCAGTTAATTGATTTAGTTGCCCTTTGAGCCCCGGGAAAGGGGGGGGAAAACCCCCCGCACTTTAAAGGAGGGGCCGAAAGTGCCCCCCCGGGAGGGAAACCCCCCCCCCGTCGTATCTGACCCCTTTCTGCAAAAAAAAGGATTATGTAGGGGGGGGGAAAAAAAGGTTAAATGATAAAAGGGATTTTTTTTTTGGGGATTTTCGGGGAAAAACCCTCCCTTTGGGAGACCCGACTTGAAAAAAAAAAAAAATATATATGTATATTATATAATGTATTATATATATATATATATATATATATATATATATATATATATATATATAAAATATATATATATATATATATATATATATAAAAATATTTTGTACTACCTAGTTGTGGTTGCATGTTTTTGTATATAAAAAAAGGGGGAATGTCGTGCCGATTAAAAAAAATTTTTGGTTTTTGGCTTAAATAGCAACCCCTCTTTTGCGATAAAAACAATAAAAATTTGTGTAGCAAAATTTCGCCAAAATCATTCTGAACATAACAAAAAAATGTACTTCATTGTGTTTTTGTTTATTATTAAATTAATGTTAATGTATCTAAAATATATTTATTTGGGGGGCTTAAATTAAATTGCTTGTTTTTGGTTGGGGTAGGTTTTAAAAATTTCCTTTTTTGGGACAAAATTATAAATTTTCATTAACATAAATGAAAAAAAAATATCTTTAAACGTATAAGAGAAAATTTTTGAAAAAAGGGGGAATTTTTGACGAGTTCTTTCTAATTGAAGTTTTACCCAATCCCACGAATATATATATATATATATATATATATATATATATATATATATAATATATATATATATATATATATATATATATATATATATATTTTTATATATATATATATATATTAAAAATAATAATATATATATATATATGCAAAAAAATTACAGTAAACAGGTGATATCAAAATATGCAAGACAAAACCCCTATGGGGGAAAAAGAAGAATTCCCGCCTTTTAATACTTTTTAAAATTTTTAAGGAACTATAAAAGGAAATGGGGGAAAAAGGTTTTTTAAAAAGGCAGAATACACCTCACAGGTTTTTTTAACACACTAAAAAGACAACACCTCAAGTAGCGTTTTAAAAACTCAAGGGGGCTGTGAAGAGGAAAAATTTTAAAAAAAGGGCCCGAAACCCCTTTCCCCCAAAAAATTTAAAATTAGTCCAATTTATCATTAAATTCTTCCCAAATTTTATTAATTATAAATGAATCCAATTTTTTAAACCAAAAGAAATATTCAATTTTTTTCAAAACTGCTTTTTTAAAAAAAAAATGATTCTATTTTTTTTCCTCTCAACCATGGACTTGCTTGATACAACCTTCTTAGCATTTTTAAAATCAATTAGATGGTTTTAAAAAATTCCATGAAAAAAGAGCATTAGAATCTTGTCCCAGTTCCCCCGTTTTTTTTATGTTGTTTTAATTTAGTTTTAAGACTTTTACCAACCATAATAAAATTTATCGAAAAATTTTACAAGGAATCTTATAGACACATCCGTCAGCATTTTGGGGGGTTTTTTTTTAAAAAATCTTTTTCTGTATCCACCAATGCAATTTCCCCCCCCCCCTTTGTTATATTGAGCTCATATCCATTACTTGGGGGCGTTAAATCTAAAAAATTTTAACCCCTTTTTTTCTTTATATTCTAAATACGAGAAATTTATCAGGGGAAACCCCCCTTTACAGGAATTTTTTACAGGTGGGTTTGCTGCTTTTTTGGATTCAAAATGGTTTGTCCTGGGAATTTTTTGGGAAAAACCCCCCCAAATTTTGAATGGGTATAACTTTTGGGGGGGGGGCGTTGAGCCCCTGGGTAACATAGAGCACCAGCCGACATATTAACGTTATGAAAGCTAACAAAACTGAAGATAATTAAACATCCCATTTTCTTTTTTGTTAATTTTCAACGTTTCAAACCAATTTTTCTACTTCCTCCGGTAACTTTTGTCCAACACCTTCAATGTTTCTACACCTCTATTCCTCGCTAAATTTTTTTTAATGCAATACCGCTATTAACATCGTTCAACACATTTTGTCCATATTGTAATATCGGCAAAGGTATTCAATAAGAATGGTAATGCTTTTCTGGCCATCCCACTCAGAAATGTCAATAACCCCCCACCCCCCTCTAGCTTTATATAATATGATATCATCCAAACCTCCCCTTTCACCCCGAAGTATCAAAGAGTTTCAGGATGATTCCACTGAAGGAGGAGAGAAACTCGTTTTATAGGTCTCAAATGAAGTACGCATACAGTAGAAGACTTTTCATTATATTGAATTAATCTTCCTTTCTGATCAGCGAGCTTAATAGACACTTAATCAATAATCTTATTATTGAGGGGTTTGTACATTGTGGGGTCGTAATTAGATCTTAATGTATTAATATCAACTACCCCTAAAGAGATACCAACTGATCCCCAAAATTAATGGGATCAATTAGATCACTATATATTAACATATAATTAATACCTGATTCAGGATCGGGTGGGTTTACTGCCTTCACACCAGACTCGTTACAAATAATTTCATTTTTACTGGTAAAAAACATACAGAGTTTCATTACCTGAGAACCCCAACATATCACATCCTTTTTATCAAATTCCAACCCCACATAACCGCTTTTAATATTAGATGGTAGCACAAGTTTTTTTTTTTTCAAGTTAATAACTACTCTGTTTATTCCAGGGTGATAAGTGAACACAATAAATTTTTGGGGATGTTAATACCTGTAGTTCTTTTAACTGGGCCAACATATTATCATTAATGTCCTCATTTATCGCTTCTAAAATCCTCGCCGTATCACCTCCAATAATTTTGCTCATATCAATTTTATGAATAAATTTATTTAATATAGATTTCATATTTAATACATATATTCAAATTTTTGTGGTATATAATGCGTCTTGGGATAAATTATATTTTTCAGAGCAACCTCATAATCAATTTTATTATCTAATATAATGGGATCATATAATTTATTAAAAGAAAGCCGAGGGTGTATTGGTGGGAAATAAATCAACACTGGAAAACCCCTACAGACGTATAGAAGACGTTCAGTCATCTCGACACTCTTATAACTCCAGACTGAGTAAAAACACATAATCACAGAACTTATATACTCACCTAATATGCTAACCACGGTGATTACTCTCGCGTTGCACCCCCCCTTTATGCAATAATTGTTTTTTAACACTTTTTATTCCTCACAAAATCGAAATGTATACCTCATACATTTAGTAAATGCTTTATTTCTGATAAGTTATCAGAATCGATTCTTCTCGCTGATTTCACATTATTTTATGATAACAGATTTAATATTTCAATAATATTACGTCCAGTTATTAAGAAGGTCACCATTCTCATCCCAACTCACCAAAAGGGTTTTTTTAGTAAATCCAAAGGATTTCACATATTCTATATTTTGTGGATTTTGCGTAAATTTTAATGAAAATACAAAATAGGTTTTTTGGGGGGTTCATTGGTGTTTTGGGAGTAATCTTGGTGTTCAAATGATGTTTAAATGTTTTGGGGGCTGTTCAAATTTATGTATGTATGTGTTTTGAAGGTGTTCAAATGATGTATGTATGTGTTCTTAGATAATGGTAATCATGAAATAGAGTTGATGAACATGAAAATTGTGATCTTAGTAAAAGTATACATAGTTTTAGTGATCTACCAAGTGATCTTAGAAAGTGTTCTCGGTTTGTGTTTTGAGGTAATGTGTAAAAATGTGTGATGTTTTAGTGATCATAGTGGTTTTGAGATGAGCGGATCTCAGTAATAGTGTTCTTAGATAATGGTTTGTCATCTTATAAAGTTGGTTAGTGTTTTTAGGGAATTTTATAAATGTGTGATCTGTGATTTTGAGTGTGTATACATGTGTGTGTGTGTGTGTGTGTGTGTGTGTGTGTGTCTTGTATTTTTTCTTGTATTATCGAAAAATTGTGTGTATGTGGTTAGGGTTTGGTGAGGTCACAGTGACCTCACACCTCCTCGCTTGCCGCCGTCTGAGATCCAGGTGTTGTGGTCGGTCAGTAAGCAGTACACATGGTGGAGGATCTCCCAATACCTGAGGTTCTTAACTGATAACTGTGTTATGAATATTATCTTTGGTTCATTACCTGAAAACGTGAAAAATTGTCTTTGTCTGGGGATGATGTTGGACGAGAGTAAGGTGTTGGGAGAGTGGTGAGTCGATGTGACTTTTTGATGAATTAGTAAAAAACGGGGAAAAAATTGTGGGTGAGATGGGGAGGGAGAAGTGTTAGTTGGGGTTGTTGGATTGAAATGTATTGTAAATGTTATTAATGAAAAGAGTGGAAAAATAAATTAGGGAAAAAAAAATTTTATTAGTGTTAACCTGTGTTTAGTTCTTCAGTGACGTCATACCTAGGCTCATGAGTGACGTCATACCTGGCTCATGAGTGACGTCATACCTGGTTCTGATGAGTGACGTCATACCTGGTCCCCTCATGAGTGACGTCATCCCTTTGGCCCCGGAGTGACGTCATACCTGGGCTCTGAGTGACGTCATACCTGGGCTCTAGAGTGACGTCATACCTGGGCTCATGAGGGGACGTCATCCCGGGGCTCTCATGAGTGACGTCATACCGGAGCTCGCATGATTGAGCTTGTTAGGACCCAGTGACGTCACTGGTGTGACCTCTTGTACTCCTGTAAGGAGCCATAGGGAAGGAGACCCATGGGGGGCCCTTTTTACCATAGCTCTGACTCTCATAGGGGAGAACCCAAAATGTGTCTGCCTATAGAGAAAATACTCAAAACTTGTTCCAAGGAGATGGAGGTAAAACTTATCCGAGGAATTGAATTTTCCCTAAAAATTAAAAATTTAAAAAAAACGAAATCTGGCAACCCTGTAAATTTTGATCCAAGGAGATAGAGAAGGAATATTGGGCTTAGAGGATATGGGTGAGGTAGAGAGGGAGGTCTTGATCCGAGGAACTGAGATTTCCCCCCAAAATTGGGTAAGACTCAAAAAAAAAACATTTGCAATATTCAAAAAAAAAAGGTAAATTCAACCCTGTAAATCTTGATTTGAGAGATGAAGCAGGGTTTTTGGGGAGATGGAAGAGAGGTCTTGATCCGAGGATTTGGGAGGATGAAATCAAAATTGAAATTTTAAAGGGGAACTAAAAATGGGTAAATCGGGGACCTTAGGGGGGGGTGGGGACAAGTGGCATTTTAGTTCAATCAACTTAAAGAGAGGAAATAATATTCCCCATAAGGGGGCCCTTTCAATCTTGATCCAAGGAGATGGGGTTTAAAAAATGACTTGATCCTCATAGGAACCTTAAATAGAGGATCGGGGACGATCCACAGCAGATGGCGCTGCAGAAGGAGGACGTCGCGGGGCGGGGGACGGGGGCATGGGCGGGGTCAGGGGCGTCGCAGGGGGGGCCCGGGAGGGATGCAGCAAAAGGGGGGGGGTCCGGGGCGGGGGGGGGGGGTCGGCTCGGTGCGCAGGAGGATCAGTAAGTTTATTCAGGTACACAAATACAGTTCATTTGATTATCATATAGCAACATATGTGCAAAATTTTCACGCCTCAATTTCACACCTAGGTGTTAAAAGTCTACTATTGAGCTACAGCTCCAGGGCCTCTCAGACACACTATAGAATATTTTCATATTGCTTTATTTGACTGGTCTCAAATATTCAATGCTTGACTAGGTTGAGTTCTAGCTCCTCAGCTTCTAAGATTAGCAGTATTGTTACACAAAGGATACATCATATTCAGTAGCATTAACAAAAAAATAATACAAATTTTTTCTTCTAAGCAACCCAAACAACCAAAACACATTAAGGTAACAATGTGTGCCTTGCTGTCCCAGGAGAAGAATAAACTTGCAAAAAAATAACAGAATTTCGGTATCTATATTGTGCTCCCACTTAGTTATAATTTATGCTAAATTATTCGAGGACAAGCCAAAATTTTAGATATTTTATAACGCTAATGAAATGTAAAGCATAAAATCTTACATTACCATTAGCAAAAACTGACTAAACTAAGAATTCGGTTGCATCCAGAATAGCAGCAATCAAAATGTAGTAATGAGTTAAGAAAAGCATTTTAATGCTCTACAAATTCCAACAAAATTTTTGTGGATAGAACAGATGTTTTTCCCCTCCTTGCCCTTTATCAAGTCAGCCAAAGAGACATATTTACACCATTATTTCCTTCATTGCATCTTCCAATATAGTAATTTATGTTACAATGATTGCACTTTCATACTATAGTAAACAAAGTTGCACATGTCAAACTTTGTTTACTATAGTAAAAGCTGGAGAACAGATGGTACATAGATAAAGATGCATGCACTAACAGTTCATTATGCCCAACATATCCTGAAACTATCATTCATCCATCATTGCCCCTGTTCTTGTTACATCCTTCAACACACTTATTACTAGAAAAGCATTAGTTCTTTATCAACTTGTGTACCTAGCTTCATCCTTAATGTATCTTTAGAAAGGATTTTTAACAAGTTACTGAATAAGTTCAATATATATAGTACTAAGTATTCTTATTCTCATTTACCATTTGTGTATCTGTCTAGGAATTATAGCTTGTTTTAAGGTTATACATGTCAGTTATCCTAACTATATACCATAAAGAATGCCACTTTATAGAAATAAAGGTATTTTATTTAATAGTTATAAAGTTCTCCATGGGGAAGTGGAACAGAATTCTTCCTCCATAAGCCATGCATGTCGTAAGAGGCGACTAAAATGCCGGGAGCAAGGGGCTAGTAATCCCTTCTCCTGTATATGTTACTAAATGTAAAAGGGGAAACTTTCTTTTTTCCTTTTGGGCCACCCTGCCTCGGTGGGAGGCGGCCGACGTGTTGAAAGAAAGAAGAAAGATAAATGAAGTTCATTAAATAATCTGAGAATGTATAAAGGCTTAGTTTCTTTTGAAGTACTACTGTATTAAGAAATACACTTAATTATTGGATATTCTTTATTTTTATATTAAAGCTACCAGTATACAGAAATAGCCTCCACACAATGGATATTATATACAAACTGATACATAAAATTAAGTTTACTTCTTGAAAATGCTACACAAAATATCAATCTATAACTTAGTAGTTTAAAACATGTCAAGGAATTTTTTACTTCCCTAATTTGCTAAGACCCCAAAACTTTTAGGTTACAAAAATATATTGTACTAAAATTACAATCAACTGACTTTGATCTTTAGCTTTATTGCTCCTAGCCAGCAACAGAATCATTTATCAAATTAACACATACAATATTTGGCACAATAAGATTAAAAGCGCTAACATGATAAAAATAAATGTGAATATCGATACATAATCTCTTAGGCAGTGCCTTAGCTTGTAGAAACTACAGTTGGCCAAGTATAGACTGCTTACTGTCCAGTTGCAGGAATGTAGTGGCCATGAAGAGGCATTGGAACAGCCGATGCAGTGGTCACTGATGCTCGACATATTTCAGTCATATTTGATGCATTAAGAACCAGAAGATATGTTTTGTTTTCATCCTGAGAGTTTATACACTGCAGCAGGATGACTCCATCATCTTCATTCTTCAAAAAGAAAGAGGAATTAGGCATGAAATGGGACAATTTAATTTTTTTTATATTATCCTATATACTATACTGTATACAGATTGGTATGTTGTAGTTACTGCATTACTTTCCTATATACAGTGGACCCCAGAGTTTCGTAAACCACGGAAATCGTACAATTATGCAAGTATAATATTGTAAATGCTTTTGTAAGTGTATTTTTGGGGGTCTGAAATAGACTAACCTACGTGACATTATTTCTTAAGGACGTAAATTCGTTCGGTAATGGCACTTGAGCAGGCTTCTGGAATGAAGTTTTTACGAAACTCGAGGGTCCACTGTATATAACCACTATGATGATAATGCATTTGTTTTTAGCAGTGGTTATCCCTGTTAGGCTGTCATCTCACCACCCTCAGTGTTACAAGTGGAAAGATTAAGAGGATCTTTCACAATAACAGAAGACTAAGCAGTCTCCAAGGTTTTCCTGCAGTTCTCTCCTGCTACGTTCTCCTACAGCCACAATATAAAAATAATACTGCTTCAAGAAAAGTTCCCTAGCTCTCATCCAACTAGACTGCTACCTGTAAGCTCCTGAAGGTTGAGCAAAAAATAATCAAACATTCAATTTATTTTCCTATTAAGTAGCCTATATAATAGTATGTACATGTATTTTAATACTCACAGCAGCCTCTGGCTTTGCTACAAATTCAGGTGCAGCACAATATATGTTGTCCTCCATAAACATGAATGTTTCTCCAGAGGCAATATCCAGTTTCATCACCTGTCAAATTAAAATATGGACATATATGATGTGAACTGTAATTTGAGTTCCCTTTTATATGTATAATATGTACTACAAAAACTTTCCACTACAACTGTCCATCTATGGAATGTGAAATTTTGTAGCCACATTTACATTATGATAAATGAACTCTTTCTCCAATGTTTTACACTATTCAATAAATGCGATATTATTGGCATACTTTATAGAAAGCCCCTGGTTGTGCAGAGCATTTCAGTACATACAGTGGAACCTCAGTTGGCGAATTTAATTCGTTCCAGATGTTGATTCAACAACCAAAATGGATGACAACCAAAGCAATTTTTCCCATAAAGAATAATGTAGTAAATAGAATTACTGTAATTTGTTCCAGACCCCAAATGACAATATACTAATACTAATTTATTAAAAATGTACTAACTACTGAGGCCTGGTCACAGACTGGGCTGCAGGGGCGTTGACCCCTGGAATTCTCTCCAGGTAAACTACTACATAAAATTGTAAAAATAAATACTAAAAGAAACTAACTGAAATACTGTACAGTAAATGAAAATTTAACTGCCTTTTATCTGTCAGAGGAGAGCTAATGGCATACTGGAAGTAAGAGGTGGAGGAGAGGAAGGGATATGTTACTGCTTGGAAGGAGAGTCACCTTCTATTAATACAGGGTGAAGCAGAGAAAACACATGCGTTTGCCTTCGAGCAGTTTTTTTTAGAAACCGTGATTCTGTAGTGACTGCTCCAACGCTCCATGGCTACTGAAGCTGCATTGTCCAAACTGTCCATAAACGGTCGCTCAAGGTCATTACCCCTCACCCGCTGCAGAGTACTAGCCGTTTGAAAAACATGCGTTTTCTCTGCTCCACTCTGTATGTCAGGCAACTGTCCTTCTGGTGCTGTTTCTCTTCTGTCTTTTCACCACTAACACTTTATTCTGGCTCACTGATTCTGTCTCACTAAAAACCTGTCCAGTGAGGTTTGTTTCAGGCTCTGTTTTAACACTTGTCAAAATTGAGACATTACACTGTCATTGTACATGTTAGAGAGATGGCCACTGCTTTGTCTAGATAGTATTTTTCAGCAAACTCCTGAACTTCACACCATTTAGCACACATTTCCTTGACAAGTGCAATGGGCACATCTTTTCCCTCCTCTTCCTCTGATGACAGCTCCTCTGCTGCAATCTGTTGCTTCTCCTTCTGAAGGTCTACAAGTTCTGTGGCGAGTTCTAGGCCCAAGATCTTCACCAGGAAAACGATATCCTCTACCATCTCAGGTTCATTTCAAAGCCTTCAAAATCCCTGGCTGCCACAAAGTCGGGCCACAATTTCTAACATGCTGACTGCATGGTCCTGGAACACACATTCCCACAGACTGTCTATGAGCCTCAAGCAAGTGAGGATATTGAAATGGTCTATCACAACTCCCTGAGGGTTAAATTTGTTTCTGAAGTAATTTCAAAGCACCTTTCAAAAAGTGCTCGCACCCACACTGTTGACTCATTCTCCCGTTCTGTTAGCACGGGACCCAAGCCGTTGTCATTCGACAACCAAAAGAATGTACGAAAACATTTTTTAACTCCTCGTTCGAAAACTGATTTGTTTGACAAGTAATGCACAGGGTAGTGTTCACTCAACAAAATAACAAAGCCAGACTGACTTAATATGTGTGCGTGGGATGATTTGTGTGGGCGCAAGCAGGCGCACAGGTTTGGTACAGCGGATGAAAACCAAGGTGACGAACAAAAACTGGGACAATATTTTGATGAAAAAAGTCATCGAAAACCAAATTCAACGAAAACCAGGGCAAACGAAAATAAAGGTTCCACTGTACTATTAATCAATTTTTCCACAATATAAAATATAGTGGAACCTCAGTTTTCATTGAATTCGGTTTTAGACTTTTTTCGTCAAAATTTTGTCCGTTTTCGTTCATTTGCTCAGTTTTTGTCGAGTTGACAGTGGTCCGCTGTACCAAACATGTCCATCTGCACGTGCCCACACAAAGCATCCCACGCGTTCTGACTCAGTCTGGCTTTGGTTCTCGTGGAGGGAGCATTACCCTGCGCATTCTTCTGAAACATTTCATAATAATCCATTGTTTTTTGTGCTTTTTTTTATTGAGTGCGACTGCTAAATAAGCCACCATGGGGCCAAAGAAAGTTCCGAGTGCCAGCCCTTTGATAAAGAAGGCGAGAAACACTATTAGAATTCAAGAAAGAATTCTTAGCAAAGTACGAAAGTGGCTTTGGGGTTGGATGTGAGTGGCCAGGATGTGGAAGAGTTGGTGGACGACCACAGAGAAGAGCTAACCACTGAAGAGCTGAAAGACTCTCAACTGGAGCAGCAACAGACCACAGGTGAGAAATTGCTTCAGAGGAGGAGGAAGAGAGAAGAGAATGTGCCTTCTTCAGTGATTAAGGACATATGTGCAAAGTGGAATGAGTTGCAAAGTTTTGTGGAGAAATGTCACCCTAACAAAGCTGTTGCAAGCCATGTCTGCAACATGTTCAGTGACAATGCCTTGTCCCATTTTAGGCAAATCTTAAAGAGACACCAGAAACAGTCCTCTGGACAGATTTTTTTGTGTGACAGGGATCCAGTGCCAGTAAAAGACAAAGAAAGGAAGTAACCCCGGATAGGGCCTTGATACCTGAAGCCCTTACGGAGGGGATTCCCTTTCCAACCAATAACCTCTCCTCTCTCCCCTCCTCGCCATCTTCCATACACCAACAAAAGTCTTCAATAAAGGTAAAAGTGATGTTAAATGTTCATTTATCCATTTCATTAGTCATTTATATTTATTTCTCACTGTTTTCTGTATGTAAAACTATAGTTATTCTCTATAAAATGTATTTTTTGTTAATATGTACTTTTGGGTGTCTGGAACGGATTAATTGGATTTACATTATTTCTTATGGGAAATATTACTTCAGTTTTCGTACAATTCGGTTTTCGTCAGACTTTCTGGAACAAATTACTCACGTAAACCGAGGTTCCACTGTACAAGAAAATTTGAAACAAAATTGTAGAAATTACTCACAAAACCAGAATCTCCTCCATTAGGATCTGGGCCCATGGCCCAGAGATACTGGTGCTTTAAGGCTCTCTTCTTTGGGTTTATGCATGGGTTTTCAAGTGGAATCTGTGTCAGCTTTTCTCTTTGTAGTAATATCTGAAGAAATAACTTTTTCTTTATAAAGTTAGTTTAATATCTTTATTATGCACCCCATATCCATCCTGTGGGCGGTAGTCAAAAGATTACAGAGGTACATAATGGGCCCAGGGACTGGGCCTTAAAAAAAAACTATAAATTAAGAACCCTACAAAAATCAGCTACTTTATGGTAAGTTTATTCAGGTATACACAAATACAGTTACAGATTATCATACATAGCAGCATATGTGTAGAGAATCTAGGATAACCCAAAAAAGTCAGAGAGTGACTTATTTCCATTGGGTATTTCTTTATCTGAAAAAACCTGCTAATGCTCATTTCCCTAGAGATGGTAGCCATGATGATGTCCACAGCTACATCAAATATGCCATTTTTTTACATTTTCTACTTCCCGTCTTCATAGCATTTTTCCTACATCTATTCCTCGACTGTCAAGAATCAAAAGTTTCAAATACAATTGTTAATTACTACCAGGTACTATAATTGGCTCGGCTAATAAAATGCTAGAGTCTAGTCCTTGGACTACTGCCCACTGGAATGGTATGGGGTACATAATGAAGCTATGTCAGGATAGGATGATCACAACAATGAGTAATCTGATTTTTGACTATGTATTGAAAGTTCCTGACCTAAGGAGTGGCTAAATAAAACTGATGAATCTCCATTCTATATTAATTTAAGGTTCCTAACTCTGCAAGTCATGAAAACTCCAATAATATAAAAATCAAAGTTGGTTCACAACCTCAAATCAAAATATTGAAGCAATAACATTGCCCCATTAGTTCTTGCCTTACCTCATTGCCAGACCATGAAGCTGTGCAGGAAGTTCCTGGCAGTGTGATCAACTTCTCCTTTCCTTTGGTATTGAGAGGTATAACAAATCTGTGTAATGTTGACTTGAAGGAATCTACATAGTCTTGAGTGTTCTTCCCTCGCTGTTCCTGTAAAACAAGACATTTATTAGGGTTATTAAACTAATTGCAAACTAAGTTACACTTATGAAAATGGTTTTGAAAACAGACAAGTTGAAGAATGAGACACTTGTACAACATTTGGGAGTTTTTATTGTGGAAATGCTTCAACATTTTGCCAGTCAGTATCTTCTTCAGTCCAGTACTGAGAATAACAGTGAAATACGAGTTTGAGGTAATCAGTCCCTCAGCCTAGAGATGATGGACTGAATAACTCCAGGCTGAGGGACTGATTAACTCAAACTCATCTCCCACTGTTCTTTGTATTAGACTGAAGCCACTGGCTGGCAAAACATTTCCTCAATAAAGGTTCCCAAATGTTTCACAAGTGTCATTTCAGCTACATTTCCATTATGATGTTTATTAAATTTTGAAGTGTTGGACTAAAAAGGCATTTGTTAATTACAGGTGTTTGATATGCAAGAATTTTTTGTTTATTACTTGTCAATTATTGCAAATAACTAATTCTACATCTAGCATAAGAAAAATCCATCTAGTGATGCCGACTTAGTCAACTTAGTCCCCAATCCTCAGTTCATCATTATATTCATGGGAAGTGCTAAACCTGTAAGTTACACAGCACCTGGGAAATGAGAGGTAATAAGGTTTGTTCCAAGGAAGGGAGCACAGCTCAAGTTCCCTGAATCAACAGCCTTTCACCAACCTACGTCTCCAGTAATATTCAGATTTAAGGCTAGAAATAACTGATAGGATTTTTGAGACCCACAATCCATAAATTTAACAGGTCATAAGAATTAAGCATTTACAGGACTACATTTACGATTTCAAATAAAATGCGTTTACTAAAAAACTTTTTAAAAGTGAATAGGTAATGCTATACAGAATGTTAGAAAATACTTAAAGTTCTTTACTTTTAAGTTTGCAACCAAAAGATAATAAATTTTATAATTCAGTAATCGGTACTAAACAATATTTTCAAACTTACTCTTAGGGTATTAATAAACATATTATGCAAGATTGAAGAGTCCTTGTAGGTTGCCACATCAAGAACAATGTGTTCACCATCCTCATAGGCATTTGCTATGTGCATGAAGAAGAAAGGGTCTGCAACATATCTTGTTTTCACCTGTTTCCATGTTTTTCTGTCAACTATGTGGATAAGCACCTATATATAAATACAAAAAAAAAATAGTTATTACTACTGCATATACTATTTTCAGTAAAATGTATTTTGTAAAGATTCTGCCAGCCAGATGTTGCATGGAATTTTTATAGTACACAAATAACCAGGAAGGATGAAGTTAACCATAGAATTGATGAAGGAAAAAAGGTGAGTGGTGTGTTGAGGTATCTGTGGAGACAACAAAAACGTTATCCATGGAGGCAAAGAAGGGAATGTATGAAAGTATAGTGGTACCAACACTCTTATATGGGTGTGAAGCATGGGTTGCAAATGCTGCAGCGAGGAGGCGGCTGGAGGCAGTGGAGATGTCCTGTCTAAGGGCAATGTGTGGTGTAAATATTATGCAGAAAATTCGGAGTGTGGAAATTAGGAGGAAGTGTGGAGTTACTAAAAGTATTTGTCAGAGGGGTGAAGAGGGGTTGTTGAGGTGGTTTGGTCATTTAGAGAGAATGGATCAAAGTAGAATGACTTGGAGAGCGTATAAATCTTTAGGGGAAGGAAGACGGGGTAGGGGTCGTCCTCGAAAAGGTTGGAGGGAGGGGGGTTAAGGAGGTTTTGTGGGCGAGGGGCTTGGACTTCAATCAAGCATGTGCAAGTGTGTTAGATAGGAGTGAATGGAAACGAATAGTTTTTGGGACCTGACGAGCTGTTGGAGTGTGAGCAGGGTAACATTTTGTGAAGGGATTCAGGGAAACCAGTTAATTGATTTAGTTGAACTTGAGTCCTGGAAATGGAAAGTACAATGCCTGCACTTTAAAGGAGGGGTCTGGGATATGACAGTTGGGAGGGACTGATTCTCAGCTGTCGTATCTGAGTGATTATGTATGAGTGAGGTGAAAGTGTTGAATGATGAAAGTATTTTCTTTTTGGGGATTTTCTTTCTTTTTGGGTCACCCTGCCTTGGTGGGAGACCGACTTGTTGAAAAAAAAAAAATAACCAGCACAAACTTTTGGCAATGTGTTGATCTAACTAGAATCATTAACAGGAGCCAGAGCCAGGAGCTGAGTCTCGACCCCTGCAACCACAAATAGGCAAGTACAAATGTAAAGGGAAGGTAGTCAGAATATTTATGAAGGGGGCTGACATAATAAATTTAACTATACATACATATAATACAAGCACATGTCTAAGTACTATTCAAATAAAATATGAATTTATTATAAAAGTCTGCTAAAAGAAGTACAGAATGTTCACAATTATTTTACAGTATTGTATGATAAACATTATGTGTATTTTTGTAAGTGCTTTTGTAAGTATTTTTGGGGGTCTGAAACTGATTAATCTAATTTTCATTATTCCTTATGGGAACAAATTCGTTCAGTATCGGCACTCAACAGCCTTCTGGAACGAATTAAGTTCGTAACTCGAGGTACCACTGTATGTATTGCATAATGTATAAAATAACTGCGATCAGTGGAGAGACTGGCACAAGTTACAGGAATATGAATACAACCTTTACACAAAGATTTTACAGGTTTTAGATACTGAGTAAGAACTAGATCAGACTGAAAATATTATTGACAAGTATACAGTGGTCCCTCGGTTTTCGTGCATCTCCAAACTCGAACATTTATGTAAGTGTATTTTCGTAAGTGCTGTTGCAAGTGTATTTTTGGGGGTCTGAAATAGACTAACCTACGTGACTATTTCTTAAGGAAGTAAATTCGTTCGGTAATGGCACTTGAGCAGCATTCTGGAACGAATTTTCGGTGAAAACCGAGGGACCACTGTACATAAATTGATTGCTTTCATTTTTCATATAACAAGTACTGTACCTGTGTTAAGTTTTGACTAATTACTTACTGGTTCATTGTGCCACTTCAGACCAGCAATGAATGGAGCATTGCTGACTATATCGCTTAATAGCTCTGAAAGAGAGACTGCTAATGGCTGTTCAATCAGCACAGCATAATTTTCCGTCATAGCCATTGAGTGCATGTATGCTGGAGACAGTCTCCAGCGTGCTGGCACAGAAGCCACAATCTTGCCTTCTTTTAAGTTTCCTGAAATGATACAGTAATATTAGTAACAAAGTGAAGATATTACAGTTCAATGGGTCAACACTAGAATGAGTCAGTCTGTACCTTTATTGAAAAAAAAAAAAGCTATAAACCATTAATTTATTTTTTCTATGGCTTATTTTTCCTCAAAGGAAAATACGTAAGTAGATTCAACGGAAGGGGGCGGGGTCCCTACAATGTGGGCAAATGCCAATCTAAGAGGTATTAAAACGTTAAGTTTTATGCATAATTTTTCAGCAAAAACTTTGATAGGGCTCATTTATATAATGATTAAGCATATTTTGACAAAGCAACAAAATTTTAAAAGTAATTTAAACTTTGAATTTTACTTTAATTTAAACAGTCAGTGCAATGTTAAATATTTGGCAGTAAAGTATTTTAACATAAGAACTTAGTGGGGGAGGGGGGAACACATAAGCATGTAATAAGATTTTGTTTGGATTTAGTATAACCTGGAGGCTTAGCAACCCAGGATACCCCAATCAAGTCAGCATGTTACTAGAGACTTATTTCCACTGGAGTCCTTTAATCTTCTTCACCAGGATGCAACCCACAACAGTTGGCTAACACCCAGGTACCTACATACTGTCTAGTGAACAGAGGCAGCAGGTGTACTGAAATATGCCAATGTTTCACCCATGCTGGGGATTGATCCTGGTCTCTCACTGTGCAAACTAAGGACATTACCACTCAAGCCATGAGCACCCAAGTTATGCCAAGTTATTGTCATACAGAGAAATAGTATATACACACAGTGTATAAGCTTTAATATTAGAATTCTTAAAGAGCCTTGGTTCATTGAAAGACGACACTGGCAAATCATTTCCTTCAATAAATGTTCTGAACTGCATCTTCCCCATCTTGTCAGTATCACCACATCATTTACCTTCAGATTTCCTGTTTATACAACTGTGAAACAAAAGCCTGTTAAATATTTTCCACTAGTATTTCTGGTCCGTCTCATGAGCAGGTAAATCAAACTTCTACTTGTGGTATGTATATAGCACACAATTTCACTTTTCAGCATTTCTTAAGTCTTGGTCCTGTGACATTTCACTTAACTGAGGAAACGTGATCTAGGACCTGGGATTTATTACCAACTTCTGAGTAGCAAACTATTACCAAGGTACAAGTACAAAGGTACAGGAGGCTCTCCACATTCGCAAGAGTTAGGGGATCAAGAACCTAGCAAATCTTGAAAATTCATAAATGTTTGGTGCACAAATATGATGTAGGGAAATATAATAATACTGTACTGTAGCGTTCGCGAATGTTTTGATGCGCAAATATGTATATTGTAGGGAAATATAATAGCATTTACTTAACCTAACAATACTGCTTCCTTAACCTATTGAACCACGAACAATCATAAAACACGTGAAAACATTGTAAAACATTGTATATACATGTTATGGTTTAATAACAAATAATGAACAAACAAAACACTCACCACTTGTAAGGTTAGGCAGACGAACTCTGACGACTTGTGATGATGGCAATGATGATGATGATGGTGAGTCAGTCATGCAGTTTCTGATGATAGTTGAATGGAGGTGATTATATGAAGTGTAACTTTGAGCGCTTAGGGGTTGGTTCATCAATAGTGGTTGCTACTCGTTTGGGGGCCATATTTGCACCACCACACAAACACACATGTCCAGTAACTGGACAATGAGTGAGTGACAGACTGGTGGGCTGCCGGTTGAGGGGGTAAGAGGGAAGGTAGTAGGGATGCAGCGGGAAGAGTTTTCCCGTACTTTTTTCTTGCATTTGTTCGGTAAATATGATTGGGAAGCTGGGCATTCGCGAATGTTAGAAGCTCGCGAAAATGGAGGGCAAGCTGTACAAGTAATCAGAGATATAATGCACTGATAATGTAACTTCTCTAACAAATAAATTATTATATACAGTATTACTTAAATCATTCAAAATGTTATTCGAGCTATTAGTGCCACACAATTGAGCATAGTCTTGCACTTTATACATTCTATATACTGTACATACACTATATTCTATTACTACAATACATATATTAATAAAAACTGTCAGAAAGCATACACTTTGTGCTCTACATACCATCAAGGGGAAACCGAAGAATGTTATACTTGGGTCCAGTCACACCTACACCCTGACCAACAGTATACACTCCATCACTTGCTACAATGGGATGAGGACTTTGTGTCATCAAACCATATCTCTTGTTGACATTTATCTAGGAAAAGGAACAAAACAAATTTAAGCTACCTAAAATATTACTCTAATTATTTTAGACAAGCATAACTTAAAATACTGTACAGGTAAAACTTGTGCTCTGTAAATAGTTTACTATTAAGCATATAATAATTTAGGAGAAATTTCTCAAATAACTTAATGCAAATAAAATCTCATTACTATACGTACTCTTTCTTTAGTATCAAGATTGTCTGGGTTGATCTGCAGCATGAATGGTGTTTCACACATTGCAAAGTGGTGCTCGCCAATACCAATGACTGACACAAGAGCATTGTCAGAAAACATCTTTTCAGGATCCATAGCATCCAAAAGCCTGTACCATTTAAAAAAAAAAATAGATGGAATTTAATCCTGCAAATTACATGAACATGTTATTAGAGCTGCACTCTGTATTATACAGTATATTAATTTTAGAATTCCTATTTAGTTACATATTAAATAATTAAATCTTTCTTGGAGGATTGTTTTTAATGCTGGTCATCTCCCATTGAGGCAGGGCAACCCAAAAAAAGAAGAATCTGAAGTTTTCATTTTCACTTTTAGTAATTTATACAGGAGACAGGGTTACTAGTCCCTTACCCCTGGCATTTTAATTGCCTCTTACAACACCCATTGCTTGTGGGGAAAGAATTCTTCTCCACTTCCCCATGGAGAGAGGATAAAATAAGGTTAATTCAATAATGCATTTAATCTATGGCATTTGTGGCCCTGTGGCCTGGTGGCTAAAGCTCTCATTTCACATGGTGAGTGTCTGGGTTCAATTCCCGTCAAGGGTAGAAACATTGGTTACGTATATTTCTTTACACCGTTGTCTATGTTCTCCATCAGTAAAATGGGTACCTAGTTGTTAGTCGACTGGTGTGGGTCACATCCTAGGATAAAACTGACCTAATTTGCCTGAAATGCTCTGCATAACAAGTGGCTTTCTATATGTTATTGATGTTAGCTAGGCCTGTATACCTTGTACATGTACGTACTTGTAGAAATAAAGATAGTACTATATTATTTGCAAAGGTCATTATTCATTCTCCAAAAGCTCAGATTAGTCTTTAAAATTTTATGAATATACAGTCATACCCTGCCCTATGTTATTAACTGGTTCCAAGAGCCTTGACGTAGCTCGATTTTGATGTAAACTGGGCATTATGCCTTAAAATGACGACAAAAACCGTAAAACTAGCATAAATAACTTAAAAGAATATAACTATTGCTAAACCTTAAAAACACTAGAAACACATTTTAGTTATATATTTAAAGTATAACGCACACAATTAAAAAAAATTCTGATGTAGGTGACGTTGCTAAGTGATGTCAAGTCGGACATAATCATGTTCGCTGACCTGAAATTTACTCTAGAAAAGTCACAAAGGCAAATATGACATAGGCTGAAATGACGTAGGCCAAAATGACGTAAAGCGTGGCAAGACTGTACAATCCTTTTGCAACACATTACCAGCTATGATATACAGTGGTCCCTCGGTTTTCGCCGAAAATTCGTTCCAGAATGCTGCTCAAGTGCCATTACCGAACGAATTTACTTCCTTAAGAAATAATGTCACGTAGGTTAGTCTATTTCAGACCCCCAAAAATACACTTGCAACAGCACTTACGAAAATACACTTACATAAATGTTCGAGTTTGGAGATGCACGAAAACCGAGGGACCACTGTATGTTGTAACAGATGCTATTGAGCAAGACACTATTCAATATTAAGCAAAAATTATACTCAACAGGTTACTTCTACCTTGAAAACATTCCCTTCGAGGCTGGGGCAGGGGTGCCAAACTCTGCACGTGTGATTGTGCCAGCAGCTTGATTTTGTTCATAGGTCTTAGAGCGCACAAAACGGCTACTGTATTTTACCATGCCATTAGAAATCTCAAACCTGAAATACAAATTTAAGAGTCAATACAATGAAAATGAACAATCCAATTTTAAAATTTAAATTGGAGAACTAGTCCACAAATAAATTATACCTCAGTCCCCTCTGAAAATATATGCAGAAAATGCTACAGTATAAACACAGAAGTGTAATTCTATTGAAAAATTTGTATATAGCTGAACTCCAATCAAAAGAAAATGTGCTATACAGTAAGCCACAAACAACAGTCTTGCAACTTATTAGACAATGGAAGTGCCTTTGTTGGAAAATGAAAGGAAAAAGTTAAGATCAAATAACCATATACAGGCACACTATTAGTTTAATATGTATTTTTATTACACACCCCATACTTATCCTGTGGGCAAGGCACATAGTAAAGAAAGAAGTGGTAGACTTTCAAATTATTAAAATGAAAAACAAAATGTTAACAATTAGAAAATAAAGGTACAGAAAAAAAAATATTAAGTATACTGCAGGCCTAGAGTACTGTACTTGTTCAACAGTAGATAGCTGGAAGAGTAGGAAAAAAGTTAATTTGCTCTCTAAAATATATACTCATGAGCAGAGCAGTGATACTGCAGATTAAGGTGGGTCTGGATGTACAGTACTTACTTCTGCAGTAATGCGGAGGCATCGAAAGCATGGCAAAATTCGTTTTTCCCAACTCTGGTTTGACCTGGGCCATTATAGATAAGCTGGCCCTTCAGCCACTCTGGCAAGGTTCCTGCAAAGGGGATTACCACACATTAAAGATGCCATAATCAGAGCGAGAGTTTGCCACCATTATTCCTTAAGATACTAGAAATATGTATTCAACTATGGCAGTTATTTTATAAAAAAAACGTACACTGACAAATGTCATAACATTCAAATTAAACCAAATTTTATGAATTTGCAATACAAAAAATTCTGAATGTTTAATTTTGATGTGTACACATCAGGCATCTTGTTACTGAGCAAAAACCATTAATAATAATAATAATAATAATAATTTTATTTCGACATGATACAGTATACTATGTACTACTTGGTTATACAAAGGAATATAACAGTTGGGTGTACATGCCAAAAGCCCCTTTGTATGCAGACCATTTCGGGCAAACTTCTGTTCATATGGTAATTAAAGGAGTTACAGTGAGTACAAGAGAACTGGGTATTATTAGGTAATGCTATATGTATGGCTTTAATAAGTCTAGTAGAGAAGTTCAGTAGAAAATAATTACAGTATTGAATTAGTTTATAAAAATTACAGTATTACAATAGAATTTAAAACAATTTACAATATGATGCATTACAATTTAGTACTATTTAAAAACAATGAAATTTAAACATCCTAATTTTGAGGTAGAAATGAGTAAATGGTTGAGCAATATTTAAACTTTTTGGTTCATCATAAAAGTAGATTTAAACATGACTAATGCAAAAGGAACTCTTACACATCAAGATTTATTTAGAACAATCTAATTTTTCCACCATTAATTTCTCCCCACCAAGGCTGGATTATGCAAAACTACATTCAGTCACATGCTCTAGCTGTCATTCCAGGACAAACAAAAAGTCTAGTAATGCACCATCCTGTGGGAAGTTGACTAACCATGTTATTATTTAATACTTTTATATAACACTGAAGTCCGTGGTTCGATCCCCGGTACAGGAGGAAACCATCAGGATGGGTTTTTAAGACGCCTGGTGTCCCTGTTCTCCTATCAGTAAAAGATACCTGGGTGTTAGTCAACTGATGTGGGGTTGCATCCTGCTGTCAGAATTTACCTAATTTGCCCGAAATGCTCTGCATAACAAGGGACTTTCAATACAGCTTAAGATATCCTGCTTGGCTTTAAGACGAAGCTTAGGTTGAGATTTAAGATTTTTTTTTTTTTGGGGGGGGGGGAGTGAAAGGGAGGGATAGTGGTTTGGAATGGGGTAATATCCCATGGAGTGGGAAAGTGCCTCTGTTGCCTTACTTGACACAACATTTATCTGGGTCATGCGGAGGTCCGTTCCAGTTTTTATGATCCATCTCTAGGAGTGTTAACCAGCGCAAAGGAGTTTGGAGGGCTTCTGTGCAAGGATTATGTGGTCTTGCCCGAGTATATTGACCCCAATGAGGACATTTCTTTGTGACATGATCTCTGATGCTCGAGATATCAAGTTCTTTTCGCATATTAAGAATATCGGCAGTACATGGGCAGTCTAGTATGATCCTCATTGCTTCGTTCTGCATTTTTTTTCCAGTCTGATACAAGAGTAGTGGTGCAACAATCAACCAATGATCTAAATACAAGCAAAATACATAATTTTCACAGTTTTAATAAGACTATACCCGGGATGAACACCTGCCACAACTAAGTGCTCCTGGCCTCTCTGTGTTGGCTACAGTCTTGTTACGGAAAGTAGTACTGTATCTAATGAAAATGTTTTTTAATGCTAACCACATCATGTTAGGTCAGGTAATGACAATTCTGTGAAATTCATAGTTTAAGCTCAGTACGAGTCAAAATTCCAGTAATATTAGTTAAGTAACTTATAGCAATAAAGGCAATTTTAACCGAGTGTCAAAGTATACATTTCAGAGTTAACAGTATTACAGTGCAGGATGTGCATATTCAGGATATTACTTCCCATTAATAAAAATTAAGATATATCGGCAAGAGTTGTATACAAGTTAGTAGCTTATTCATTACATATAACTATTTCTACTGCAGCAGAGGGTTTCCATACCTGTAAGTTGGCAGGGGACACCATCTGAACACTCATTGTCACAGTGTCTGCACAACACTGAGAAGTCATACTTGCCGCAGTTACTGTCCATTATCTTCTGTGAACAACAATTATCATTTAAAAAAAATCATATGTAGACATTTAAAATCAAATGTGTTCAATCTCTACATCCCCCCTCCATAAAACCCATCCAATGTGCCTGCACATCCCCCCCCATACAACTCTTCTTCCCCTCTTTTTAAGTTTAATATCTTTATTATGCACCCCATACCCATCCTGTGGGCGGTAGTCAAAAGATTACAGAGGTACATAATGGGTCCAGGGACTGGGCCCCAAAGTTTTGATAGCTGAGCAAGTTACAAAGGTAATGAACTCTGGTAGATCTGGTCACAATCATGACAAGTTACAAAGGTATTTCCAGATTACAGAGGTATATAATGGGTCCAGAGACTGGGCCATAAAGTTTTGATAGCTGAACAAGGTACAAAAGTAACGAATTCACAAGTTACAAAGGTAATGAATCATGTAAGTAAATTTACTTACTTACGTTTATACATGGTTGCAATCATGAACAAATTATAAAGTAATGAGCAATTTACTAGTCTACCCCTCCCCTGCACAACTTTCTTCCCATTCAATTCTCTATCACACCCTCCATACAGCTCACTCGCACCCCCCCCCCCTTCTCCATACAACACTCACCCCCACACCATAACACTGTAGCAATCGCATCTGCCAGGAAAATGACAGGATGGATAATGAGAACCTTTAAAACCAGGGATGTCAAGCCCATGTTGACACTTTTCAGGTCGCTTGTTCTATCTAGGCTGGAATATTGCTGCACACTAACTGCACCTTTCAAGGCAAGTGAAATTGCTGACCTAGAAAATGTACAGAGAACCTTCACGGCACGCATAACTGCAATAAACCACCTCAATTACTGGGAACGCTTGAAGTTCCTAAACCTGTACTCCCTGGAACGCAGGCGGGAGAGATACATTATTATATACACTTGGAAAATCCTAGAGGGAGTAGTACCAAACTTGCACACGAGTGTCACTCCCTACGAAAGCAAAAGACTCGGCAGACGATGTAACATCCCCCCAATGAAAAGCAGGGGTGCCACTAGCACGTTGAGAGAATACAATAAGTGTCAGGGGCCCAAGACTGTTCAACTGCCTCCCAGCATACATAAGGGGGATTACCAATAGACCCCTGGCTGTCTTCAAGCAGGCACTGGACAGGCACCTAAAGTCGGTGCCTGACCAGCCAGGCTGTGGTTCGTACGTTGGACTGCGTGCAGCCAGCAGTAACAGCCTGGTTGATCAGGCTCTGATCCAACATGAGGCCTGGTCACAGACCGGGCCGCAGGGGCGTTGACCCCTGGAACTTTCTCTAGGTAAACTCCAGGTAAACACCATAACCTCAACCCAGTGCGACTAACACCTCAACCCAGTGCGACTAACACCTCAACCCAGTGCGACTAACACCTCAACCCAGTGCGACTAACACCTCAACCCAGTGCGACTAACACCTCAACCCAGTGCGACTAACACCTCAACCCAGTGCGACTAACACCTCATCCCCGTATAGCCCACTCTTCCATACACGCCTTTGTACAACATTCCCACACCCCCTCCCCTGTACAACTTGCTCTCCACCCTCCAAGTAAAACACTCTCCCCAACGTACAGCTCCCTCCCACCCACATTTCAAAATCGTTATAAGCCTAAGACCATATACTGCCGCTAACCTATTTTTTAATATATAGATTACAAAAGCAGTGAGCGGTCTGCTACTCTATGGTAGTCACATGTACTACGTAGATGAGCATCATACGTACACTTATGTATATGCATACACACACAAATGTACAGACGTAATTAAATTTACTTACATGATTCATTACCTTGTAACTAGTGAATTAATTACCATTGTACCTTGTTCAGCTATCAAAACTTTGGGGCCCAGTCTCTGGACCCTATATATACCTCTGTAATCTGTAAATACCTTTGTAACTTGTCATGATTGTGACCATCTGAGTTCATTACCTTTGTAACTTGCTCAGCTATCAAAGTTTGAGGTCCAGTCCATGGACCCATTATGTACCTCTGTAATCTTTTGACTACCGCCCACAGGATGGGTATGGGGTGCATAATAAAGATATCAAACTAACTAACACACAAATGCATGTATACAATGTTCAGCCATGCAACATCCCACTCCAGTGATGATTCAGACTCACGAGTATCCCAACTTCCATCCTAATCTATCCCTCTCCCTCCCCTCTCCACACCCACGAGAGTGTAGAGAGAAAAGAGCAGAGAAGAGAGAGCAGAGAGAAACTGCTACTTAAGGAAGAACCAGTTTATGGGTAGCAGACAGATCTTCCAGCAGAGGCTGGAGGTTCTTTTTCACACAAACGTGCCCAATTTTCCTTACCACAATAAGAGTCGCCGCTATGTATATTCATCGTGATTTCCATGACAAACTATCTCTGTATAATTCATTAATTATTCCTCAAATAACTATCAATTTTGCTTGTTTGCAGAACTAACATTATATATTCAGACGATTATTACAGAAATAGTGCGTGTATTAATAAAAGATTTTTGAACAGTTACCTCTACAATTTTACTTAATTTTAGACAAATTTCCCCAGTAAAAATAATTAAAAAGTTATGTAAGTGGCAACAAAAAAAAAGGTAATGAAAATAGGAATATGTGGTCTAACTGCAGTGAAAATCTACTGTAATACATTCATGGGAGAAGCACTAAACACGTAGGGGGAGGTATACAGAGCATGGGGAATGAGAGGCAATCGGTTATGTAAAGAATGGAAGGTTAGGGCTAATGCCTTGAATCAAAAGCCCATCTTCCCCTCAGACATCAAGGAACCTCCCTCGAGGGAGGCAAAATTGGAATTTTTAGGCATATAGCAGCCCAACTAGAGTTGTCGTAACGTCTGGGCCTTATCTGATAAATCTTGTCACTTCCAAGATTATAACCAAGTTGTGAACTTTTACGTCTGCTAACTGACAGAACTGGTTTTGTAAGTGGCTTTGTAACAATAAATAAAAACAGATCATACCCTTGGCCTCCAGTATAGATATTCAATACCAAAACCACTGATTTATAAGGCCTTTCCCATCCAGGATTTTTTTTAAGTCTATCGTACAGCAAGGTCGTAGCTTCGTCACACAGACACTATAACCACTCCCAGATCTTTTGTACCGCGGGGTGGACAGACGTATATTCAAATCCTTTATTTCATGTAATACAAGGTGGGGGGTACTTATAGTTATACATTAAAGTTGATATTACAAGATGGCCAATAATATGCCTAGGTATGCCTAGGCTTTTCAGGCAGTCTTATGATAGGTCTTACTCAATAGCTATACAATGGATATACAGATTGTAAGGTTAGGTTTACAAAATTTAGGTACTGAATTTAAACATTGAGAATTTAACAATTAGTATAAAAAGTTAGCAATTAGTTTATATATTAATGATAAAGGTGATATATTGGCATAATATAGATTCTATATTGGAGTATCTTAGGCAAACTTATGACTAGCTTAAGTATTATGGAGCAATAGTTGTATTAGAATTTTGGTTGGAACTGTGCAAATTAAGGGAATCACAGATATCAATAAGTGTATTTTGCTGTGGTTAGTAATGTGCAAATTAAGGAGAATCACAGATATCAATAAGTGTATTTTGCTGTGGATATGTGCAAGATAAAGTAGTTTTCGTATGGTTAACTACCGGTTGGGTGCGTAAGTGAGATAAGATGTTTTTTAACGGTG
>WNWK01026822.1:0-26963 GCA_009830355.1 Cherax destructor | reverse complement strand
CTAATTCCAGAGTTACATTATATCCTGAAGAAAACGGAATTTTCTGGTTCATTTACGGTTTCAAAATCTTCATTTTCATATATTAGGCTTCCAACCTAATTTATATAAATTAGGCTGGGCAGGGAGAGGGGCAAGAATGAGGCACGTACGTATCTGTTCTATCTGGGTATTTGTGCATCAGACTGATAGTTATAGCTATCTTGTGAGCGTATGTTTATACAATAGAAATTAGGTTCTCTTACAGATGAAATTATCTCAGACGGTAATAAAGTCTATGACATTCTACGACCTACAGTACTCATCTTGTGAGCTGTATGACTCACGAAATCGTAATGACACGATTGCAAACAAACCATACCACGGGTGGGGTTCGAACCCGCGGTCAGAGTCTCAAAACTCCAGACCGTCGCGTAAGCCACTGGGCCAGCTAGCTTCATTAAGATTCATCCAACTAGGTATATTTCTACACTATAGGCCTGTTAGTATACTCAGTGTAATATCCAAAATTCTAGAGAGGGCGGTGTACAGTCAAGTAGTGAAGTATCTTAATGACAACAACATTCTTCATAGTTACCAATCAGGCGTTAGGAGCTCTTACTAAACCGAGACCTCCCTAATTAATCTCATGGAATACATGAGAACTGAAATGTCGATAGGGAACCTCATAGGAATGGTAACCTTAGACTCGCAAAAGGCCTTCGATACTGTCAACCACAATGTATTATGTAAGAAACTTCATGCTATCGGCATAGGTTCCATAGACTGGTTTAAGTCCTATCTTAACAATAGGAAACAAATTGTCAAAATCAACAAAACAGAATCAGAACCACTGCCGATAGCATGTGAGTTCCCCAAGGTAGTTTTCTGGGTCCCTTATTTTTCCTGTGTTATGTAAATGACATGCACATCAGTGTCAAGTGCAAACTCCTACTGTATGCGGATGACAGTGCTCTGTTAGTATCAGGTAAAGACCCACAAGATATGCTAATGTATTAACACTGGAACTGGAGTCCTGCAGCAAATGGTTAGTAGACAACAAACTATCCTTACATCTCGGGAAAACAGAAGCCATACTCTTTGGCACGAAATATAAACTGAGAAGGGTAAATAATTTTAATGTCCGGTGTAATGGGAATCCATCACTTCAGTTTCCTCAGTAAAATATCTGGAAATCCCCTTTGACCCATGCATGTCAGGAGAATTGATAGGGAACAGTGTAGTAAAGAAAGCGAATGCCAGACTGAAGTTCCTGTACAGACAAGCACAGTGTCTACCTAATGAGGCTCGCAGGACACTATGTCTAGCCCTTATATAATGTAATATTGACTACGCTTGCTCTTCATGGTACTCTGCCTTGACAAAAAATTGAAAGATAAACTGCAAATCACCCAGAACAAAATGGTAAGATTCATCCTGGACATGGGCCCAAGAGAGCATGTATGCCAGGATGAATTAAAACAATTGGATATGCTGTAGACTGAAGACAGAGTAAAACAACTTAAGTTGAATCAAGTTTATAAAATTGCTCACAAACAGTGTCCAGGATATCTTGCTGTCAATTTTGTCAAGGCTGGGAACCAAAGCAGTCATAGTACTAGGGAGAGAGAGCACAACTTTGTAGTACCCACAGTCAGTGGCCAGGCTTCAAACACCTTTTATTGTACAGCAATAACATGAGCCAGTTCAAGAAGAGAGCCAAAAGGTACCTAATGAATGTAGCAACAGAAAGGGAGGAGAATGTTTTTTTATTTTTTTAGCTAACATACATGTAAATGTAAATAACTCTTTTTACCTTATTCCTAGTATATATTCTTTATAGTATAATAACATATATCTCCTACAGTGTATAATATTAAGGTATTAAATGGACCCCAATGGAAATAAGTCACTCTGTCTGGCTTTTTTGGGTTATCCTAGGTTCTCTACACATATGCTGCTATGTATTTGTGTATACTTGAATATACTTACTTACTTACCATAGGAAGGTTAGCATAGGCACCACTGTGTCCACAAATGCAAGTTTTTACAGACGGATCTCCCGCTAGCATGGCCGTGACGAACTCTAGCTCAAGTCCCCTTCAAAGCCGTCAACATGACTCACGAAATCGTGAACACAGTGGTGCCTATGCTAACCTTCCTATGGTATAGAAATATACCTAGTTGGATGAATCTTATTGAAGCTAGCTGGCCCAGTGGCTTACGCGACGGTCTGGAGTTTTGAGACTCTCTGACCGCGGGTTTGAACCCCACCCGTGGTATGGTTTGTGAGCTGTAGTCATCACATACCTATCCCGTGGGTGGTAGTCATCACATACCCATCCTGTGAGTGGAAGTCATCACATACCCATCCTGTGGGTGGTAGTCATCACATACCTATCCTGTGAGTGGAAGTTATCACATACCCATCCTGTGGCCGATACGCATCACATACACATGATGTGCACAGTAGTCAAAACATTACAGTCACACATAATGGGTCCTGGGGCTGAACCACACATATAATGGGTCCAGGAGCTGATCCACACATATAAAGGGTCCAGGAGCTGACCCATGCATATAATAGGTCCAGGAGCTGAGCCACAACATTTTCAATAACTAAGCCAGTTAAAGAGGTAATACATAAATTTATCGACTTGAGAAAAATATTAATGAGTTGTTTAGAAGCATAAGTTATGACCTATTTTATATATAGTTATGAGTTAGCAAGTTATAGTTGTATTAAGGCGAGTTACAGTAATTATCACAAATTACTGGTAGTAAAATACAGTGAAAGTTTCTGAACATTTACCTGTGGGTTGTCTCTGAATTCTTGATTGTTTTTACATTTCAACGCAAAGTGTTGCAAGACGTGACAATAAATTTTCTGCAACGTTTATATTGCGTGAGGTCAACATCAGCTGGTGGTACGAACTCCTATACATGTCTGCACCTCCCATACATGTCTGCACCATACATGTCTGCACCTTAGGACTGTAGTGACATCTCTGTCTGATGTGAATGCGCCATTGACATGTGGCTCTTTCTGCTTGATGGAATGATAATATATATGGACTGACTCATGTCAGTCAAAGAAGGTCAGTTTAAGATCTCTTCGAATTATTGTCTTAATACTCTAAATTGACATCCCATTGTTGTACTCTGCTCCCTCCTGGAGGACATCCCATTGTTGTACTCTGCTCCCTCCTGGAGGACATCCCATTGTTGTACTCTGCTCCCTCCTGGAGGACATCCCATTGTTGTACTCTGCTCCCTCCTGGAGGACATCCCATTGTTGTACTCTGCTTTCTACTGGAGGACATCCCATTGTTATACTCTGCTCCCTCCTGGAGGACATCCCATTGTTGTACTCTGCTTTCTACTGGAGGACATCCCATTGTTATACTCTGCTCTCTACTGGAGGACATACCATTGTTATACTCTGCTCTCTACTAGAGGACATCCCACCCCATTATTATACTCTGCTCTCTACTGGAGGACATCCCATTGTTGTACTCTGCTCTCTACTGGAGGAAATCCCATTGTTGTACTCTGCTCCCTCCTGGAGGACATCCCATTGTTGTACTCTGCTTTCTACTGGAGAACATCCCATTGTTATACTCTGCTCTCTACTGGAGGACATCCCATTGTTATACTCTGCTCTCTACTGGAGGACATACCATTGTTATACTCTGCTCTCTACTAGAGTACATCCCACCCCATTATTATGCTCTGCTCTCTACTGGAGGACATCCCATTGTTGTACTCTGCTCTCTACTGGAGGACATCCCATTGTTACACTCTGCTCTCTACTGGAGGACATCCCAGTGTTGTACTCTGCTCCCTCCTGGAGGACATCCCATTGTTGTACTCTGCTCCCTCCTGGAGGACATCCCATTGTTGTACTCTGCTCCCTCCTGGAGGACATCCCATTGTTGTACTCTGCTCCCTCCTGGAGGACATCCCATTGTTGTACTCTGCTCCCTCCTGGAGGACATCCCATTGTTGTACTCTGCTTTCTACTGGAGGACATCCCATTGTTATACTCTGCTCCCTCCTGGAGGACATCCCATTGTTGTACTCTGCTTTCTACTGGAGGACATCCCATTGTTATACTCTGCTCTCTACTGGAGGACATACCATTGTTATACTCTGCTCTCTACTAGAGGACATCCCACCCCATTATTATACTCTGCTCTCTACTGGAGGACATCCCATTGTTGTACTCTGCTCTCTACTGGAGGACATCCCATTGTTGTACTCTGCTCCCTCCTGGAGGACATCCCATTGTTGTACTCTGCTTTCTACTGGAGGACATCCCATTGTTATACTCTGCTCTCTACTGGAGGACATCCCATTGTTATACTCTGCTCTCTACTGGAGGACATACCATTGTTATACTCTGCTCTCTACTAGAGGACATCCCACCCCATTATTATACTCTGCTCTCTACTGGAGGACATCCCATTGTTGTACTCTGCTCTCTACTGGAGGACATCCCATTGTTACACTCTGCTCTCTACTGGAGGACATCCCAGTGTTGTACTCTGCTCCCTCCTGGAGGACATCCCATTGTTGTACTCTGCTCTTTCCTGGAGGACATCCCATTGTTGTACTCTGCTCCCTCATGGAGGACATCCCATTGTTGTACTCTGCTCTTTCCTGGAGGACATCCCTTTGTTGTAATCTGCTCCCTCCTGGAGGACATCCCATTGTTGTACTCTGCCCTCTACTGGAGGACATCCCATTATTGTACTCTTCTCCCTCCTGGAGGACATCCCATTGTTGTACTCTGCCCTCTACTGGAGGACATCCCATTGTTGTACTCTGCCCTCTACTGAAGGACATCCCATTGCTGTACTCTGCTCTCTAATGGAGGACATCCCATTGTTATACTCTGCTCTTTACTCGAGGACATTCCATTGTTGTACTCTGCTCTCTACTGGAGGCCATCCCATTGTTGTACTCTGCTCTCTACTGGAGGATATCCCATTCATGAACTCTGCTCTCTACTGGAGGACATCCCATTGTTTTACTCTGCTCTCTACATGAGGATATCGCATTGTTGTTCTCTGCTCTCTACTGGAGGACATTCCATTGTTGTACTCTGCTCTCTACTGGAGGATATCCCATTGTTGTACTCTGCTCTCTACTGGAGGACATCCCATTGTTGTACTCTGCTCTCTACTGGGGGACATCCCAGTGTTGTACTCTGCTCCCTAATGGAGGACATAAGCCTTTACCAGTTCATGTTCTATTATGTTTTTGAAGGTATCAGCAAAAGATGTGCTTTGACTCCCAGATCTAAAATTCTACTATTTTCTGGCTTCTGACTCGAGATTGTCAAAATTATCCTTCATGGAATTAAGAGCATTCATGGGTGATAGAAAATAACTTGTAATTAAGGTGTCAGTTTTAGATACAACGACATTTCAGGGGAGGGAATTTTTTTTCCCCAAAAGCGATACCTTTTGTTATCAAATGTTTTGGTTCAATACAGTATTTATTAATATATATGGAATTTGAGCGTTTAGGCTTCAGTGTCTGTCCAGGTGGAGCTTGGAGGTAGAGTGACTGTCCAGGTGGAGCTTGGAGGTAGAGTGGCTGTCCAGGTGGAGCTTGTAGGTAGAGTGGCTGTCCAGGTGGAGCCTGGAGGTAGAGTGGCTGTCCAGGTGGAGCTTGGAGGTAGAGTGGCTGTCCTGGTGGAGCTTGGAGGTAGAGTGGCTGTCCAGGTGGAGCTTGGAGGTAGAGTGGCTGTCCAGGTGGAGCTTGGAGGTAGAGTGGCTGTCCTGGTGGAGCTTGGAGGTAGAGTGGCTGTCCAGGTGGAGCTTGGAGGTAGAGTGGCTGTCCTGGTGGAGCTTGGAGGTAGAGTGGCTGTCCAGGTGGAGCTTGGAGGTAGAGTGGCTGTCCAGGTGGAGCTTGGAGGTAGAGTGGCTGTCCTGGTGGAGCTTGGAGGTAGAGTGGCTGTCCAGGTGGAGCTTGGAGGTAGAGTGGCTGTCCAGGTGGATCTAAGGAATTTTGAATATTACTAACAAGATCATTCTTAAGATGATGGCAGAGGGATATTCATAAGATTGACCCCATTCTCAAGTGGAGCGAGAAAGTTACCATGTTGCTCTAGGGTGATATGAAAGCATATCCATTTGAATATCGCTCCAGGGAGGAGAGTATTACCAATATTGCGAAGTGTTTTGATTATATATCTGTTGCAATATAAGACTTGTAAAGTCAATGTTAAAATCAAGACAAAGATCAAGGATGCCTTCACAGACATATTATATGTCTAACATTGTAATTACCCACAATAATGATTTCTGATCCAGCGCAAGTTTTAAAGTCCATGTAATTAAGCTTAGCAGTAGGAGTATTAAAGTTATATATATTGAAACGAAAATTTCCTTCATATATCTTAACCTCATTGCACTGAAGCCTCTTGCTCGTCTTAGTTGCAAGAGATTGATGGAGAAATATTTTTCTTCAAGCAAATTATACAAGAGTTAGTATATTTTAGGTTATATAAAACAAATGAGGGTAATTTTGGAGACTGGGATCTTGCAAGATTCCAATCTCCAAAATTATGTTATTTAATGGTGAAAGTCGGTCTTTCTCTAAATGATGCAATATTTTAACTAAGTATAGAAAGTATACGTAACTTTTCGTTCACAACATAAGCCTACAGTACCACGTACCTCCTCGGTATATTGATCAAATTTACTAAATAGTAAATAAACATTCCTTGTTTTATCTCAATTTCCGTTTTCTACTTAACTCTTAACTGAAGCTCCATTTCTGAAGCCGTATAGAAGCCTTAGTTTGCACACAACTGAGTTATTTTTCAGTGAATATATTCAAGGTGATATTACCACTGGAGAATCTCTCTTCTCCACCACCGACATTACTTAACAATATTGCCAGTATAATCGACACGTCACCACAATCAGCACTTGTCACTGTCACCACAATCAGCACTTGTCACTGTCACCAATATCACCTTCATATGCAACATTATTTTAAAATCACCGATACTCTTACCACTGATACACAAACCTACAGCTGACTTTTTTCTTTAGTTGATAATATTCCTGCTGCATCAGCTGCGTATGTGATTGCAATTGATGTACAACTGAAACTATATCTGTCTCATTTGTTGACGTTAGGCCCGGACCAGCTGAGCTCTTCATGATGATGAATAAGACACATGTGCAACACCTACGTATCTTTATTCACAAGATATTCCGCTTGCACAGCAGAATTTCTCACTATGATGCTGAAGTAGTGAGATAATTTCAAGGTGTTTCGAACCTTAGCCTTGATATAAGGTGTTCGGTCCCTTAGCCTTGATGTGGGTTCGATCCCTTAGCCTTGATGCAGTATGTGTTCACTCCCATACCTTTATCTATCTTAAGCAGATGTAAGAAGAAAGAGACTTGTATACTGGAGCCCGAGAGAGACAGGAGAGGTACAACATTTGGAGACCGAGTCACATGTGTGTGAGATCCAAATTTGTCCACTGTAACAATATCAGATTTTTGAAGAATCAGTGGTGGTTGGCAATATGTTCTGACACTATGCATTTGGGGTTCAATCACTTGTTGACTTTTAGCTGAGTTTAATGTTGCCATGTTCACTAGTGAGTACTATGTTTGCTAAATCTCAATAATTATTGACAAAAGGTATTACGATTCCTTAGCTTCTCAAGGTTGTTAATAGAAGCTTCAGCAAGCCACTTAAACTTGTTTACTAGTTCGCTGTTGGTGGAAAGATGTGTTTGACTATCCTGGGAAGCGATGGAGACTTGCTGTAACCCTCTCTGTTTCTTGTTTTAAAGTTTTTATGGGCCTTTTCTTATTCTTGCTTGAAGTTATATTAATGTATAACTTTTTCTCACATTCAGCATCACCTGCGTGATCTACATCATAATTCACCTCTCCTGTTTGCAGGAATCTTACTTAGCAAGCAGTTACTGACATATTTCTGGAGAAGACCAGTTACAATTAATCTCATTTTCTTCTTGCATTAAATAATTATAGTTTTATAACTGTCAAAAACGTCCTCTGATTTACCTCTCACCATATCATTCGTCTCCACGAGTATCTTAAAGACATTATCTTCGGTCATTTGTTCTGAAAAATCGTCTTACGATTCTTGCTTTTGATTCCACAGTATTCTGTGTTCTGAAATTTAACTACAGAAATTCCTACTAATGCTGTTTCAGCACCTGTCAAAGACATCAAAATTGTTATTGGTAACTATTGCATGAACAAGTGGTCTCAAGTTAGGTTTTGGGCCGCTTTTTACATTCTGTAATAAGTTATTCTCTGTGAATAAAGTAAATTTAAGGTCGGTAACCCTCGAGGTACGGTTATGAAAGAAAATTATATATATTAACCACCAACATTTGTTCCTTACGGACGACGATAAACGCAGCCGTAATATGTCCATCGTCGGCCTCTAAGGTGCTCAGTCCGTTGATGAATTAGACACCTGTGCTACACTTGGGTATCTTTATTGTCAAAACGTTTCGCCCACCAGAGGCTTCCTCAGTCCAGTACAGAGAAGAATGGTTGAAGATCAGAATGAGATTTAGGTAATCAGTCCCTCAACCTGGAGTCAATGTGATCAGTTAAGTAGTCCTTCTCCACACATATATTGTATTCTTATCAAGATTGATGGACTGATCACATCGACTCCAGGCTGACGGACTGATTACCTCAAACTCATTGTGATCTTCAACCATTCTTCTCTGTATTGGACTGAGGAAGCTTCTGGTTGGCGAAACGTTTTCACAGTGAAGATACTCATCATCCTGTCGGTTCTCTGAACCATTCATATTTGCTCATTCCGTTATATTTAGATTTTTCAATTGACGTTGAGATACTCATGCCTCGGAAGATTTCTTAAGGTGTTTAAGTATTTAGGACGATATCTTGAGAATCTTTCTTCCAATTGACTTTAAATTTAAAACATTGGAGTTTGTTCCCAAAAGCAAAGTAATGAAATTAGATATTGTAACCCGTAAGTGGGCATTTTAGAAAGCTATTTTTAATGGGCTCTATATTCCAGATATTGAGAGTTGGACAACACACTCACAAGACAATCACATTCTGCATTTGGAATTATTTTAATTTTTGTTTTTATTCATGGTTGCGATCTTAGATATTCTTGGGCTGCTTATTGTAAATATCTAAACCATTGTGCTCTATCACGTAAGGATTTTGAATAAAATACAAATTAATGATAATAAAAAATGTGAATTTTTAATAAATTGTTACTTTATTAAAATTAGGCAAGTAATCATGGAAAAACACATTGTGTTAGTTTTAAGAACATATGAATTACAAATCAACATGAATCAAATCAAATGATTTTATTAAAAAAATATGCTCCTAATGGTTAGCCTACATATTGATCAAAGGAGGGAGGACCACTTTGATTTTTGCTTGTGCTGTGCATCGAGATCATTACGTTTCAATGACCAGCAGTAATCCGCCATGATGCTGACATTCCATTTGCCCTGGTATCGAGTTTCCATGGTGCAAATATCCTGATGGAACCGCTCTCCTTGTTCCTCACTGTAGTTCCCACAATTGTTGGGAAAATAGTCAAGATGTGAGTGCAAAAAGTGCATCTTTACACTCATTCTAGACCCAAGTTGTTGGAAACTTGAAATCAGATCTTGGATCATTTTTTCATATTCGGGGGAGCGCCTGTTTCCCAGGAAGTTGTGGACAATCTGCTTGAATGAAAACCAGGCATTCACCTCGACACCTCGAGCGCCAACAAAGATTCCTGCCTTTACATAAGAACATAAGCAAGGAGGAACACTGCAGCAGGCCTGTTGGCCCATACTAGGCAAGTCCTTCACAATCCATCCCACTAACAGAATAATTGCCCAACCTAATTTTCAATTCTACCCAAGAAATAAGCTTTGATGATTCAATTAACTCATATGCGAGTCCCACTCAAACCCAACCCCTCTCCCTCATGTATTTATCCAACCTAAATTTGAAACTACCCAAGGTCCTAGCTTCAATAACCCTACTAGGCAGACTGTTCCACTCATCAACTACCCTATTACCAGACCAATATTTTCCTATATTCTTTCTAAATCTAAACTTATCCAATTTGAATACATTATTGCGGGTTCTCTCTTGGAGAGATATCCTCAAGACCTTATTTATATCCCCTTTGTTAATACCCATCTTCCACTTATATACCTCGATCATGTCTCCCCTCATTCTTCGTCTTACAAGTGAATGTAATTTAAGGGTCTTCAATCTTTATTCATACGGAAGATTTCTAATGCTATGAATTAACTTTGTCCTTCTACGTTGAATGTTTTCTAACGAATTAATATCCATTCTGTAATATGGAGACCAGAACTGAGCTGCGTAATCTAGGTGAGGCCTTACTAACGATGTATAAAGCTGTAATATAACCTCTGGACTTCTGTTGCTTACACTTCTTGATATAATTCCCAGTAATCTGTTTGCCTTATTACGTACGCTTAGGCATTGCTGTCTTGGTTTAAGGTTGCTGCTTACCATAACCCCCAAGTCCTTTTCGCAATCTGTATGGCTAAGTTCTACATTATTTAACTTATAAGTGCTTGGGTTATGGACACTCCCAAGCTTCAGAACCTTGCATTTATCTGCATTGAACTGCATCTGCCACTTTTCTGACCAGGAATTGAGTTTGTCTAAATCTTCCTGAAGTTCCCTGACATCTGCGTTTGAATAAATTATCTTACCTATCTTCGAGTCATCGGCGAATTTGCTCATATCACTAGTAATTCCCTCATCAAGGTCATTGATATATATTATAAACAACAAGTGGAACACCACTTGTTACAGATCCCCACTCGGATTTTACCCCATTTATGCACACTCTCTGCTTCCTATTGGTGAGCCATAACTTGATCCATGACAGCACTTTTTCCCCAATGCCATGAGCTGCCACTTTCTTTAACAGTCTCTGGTGCGGTACTCTATCAAAAGCCTTACTAAAATCTAAATAAACAATGTCGAATTCTTTATCGTGATCAACAGCCTCAAAAGCTTTACTAAAGAAGGTTAATAAATTAGATAGGCAGGAACGGCCCCTCGTGAATCCATGCTGAGTATCATTAATCAAATTATGGTTATCTAGATGGCTTCTAATAATATCAGCTATAATTGACTCTAGTAATTTGCCTACAATTGAGGTTAGGCTTATTGGGCGGTAATTTGACGGTAGTGACTTGTCCCCTGCTTTAAAAATAGGAATTACATTAGCCATCTTCCACATATCAGACACTACACCTGTTTGAAGAGATAAATTATAAATGTTGGATATTGGTTCACAGAGTTCCATTTTGCATTCCTTAAGAATCCTTGCAAAAAGCTCATAATCGAACCCGGACACTTACCGTGTGAAGTGAGAACTTTTGCCACCAGGCCACGGGGCACCGTGGCCTGGGAAGTTGGAGGTATCGGGAAGATGGAGCTAATATTTTTAGGAACTGTTGAATGTTGATGAAGATAGGGAAGCTGTGATTGCGTGCTTTGGGCAGGAAGGTATAAAATCTTGTATGAGTGAGGAAGAGCCAGTTGTAAGTGTTGGGGTGGTGCATGAGGCAGTAGGTAAATGAAAAGGGGGTAAAGCAGCTGGGATTGATGGGATCAAAAAAGAAATATTAAAAGCAGGTGATAATATATTTTTGGAATGGTTGGGGCTTTCATTAAATAAATGAAGGAAAGAGAGAAAGATACCTAGAGACTGACAGAGAACATGGATAGTTCCTTTTTATAAAGACAAAGTTGACAAAGATTAAAAGAATTATGGGGAAATAAGGCTGTTGTGTATACCTTGTTGAAAATGTATGGAATAGGTGGAAGGTTATTGAAAGCAGTTAAGGTATACAGGATAGTGAGGCTCAGATTAGGGTATGTTGGAGAGAAGGAGACTGTTTCTTAGTAAAAGTAGGCCTTAGATCTCACCATAGTTGTTTAATATATTTATAGGTGGGGTTATAAGAGAAGTGAATGCAGAGGTGTTAGGGAAAGTTGTGGGATTGGTATGTAAGGGGGTAAGAGGATATGTAAAAGAAGGAAATTGAAAATAAACATAGGAAAAAGCAAGATGATGAGGGTAACAAAAATTTAGGAAATGAAAGATTGGATATCAGATAGGAGGGAGGGATTGTGGAGGAAGTGAATGTGTACAGATATTTGGGAGTAGATTTGTCAGAAAATGTGTCTTTGAAAGACGAGGTAAACTGTAGAATTGACGAAGGGCTAAAGGGTGAGTGATACATTGAGACATTTGTGGAGACAAAGAACGTTATCCATGGAAACAAAAAAGTGGAATGTATGGGAATATAGTGGTACCAACGCTCTTACATGGGTGTGAAACATGGATTGTCAGTGTTGCAGGAAGACTGGAGGCAGTGGAGATGTAGAGTCTGAAGGCAATGTGTGGTATGAATAATATGCAGAGAATTCGTGGCCTGGAGATCAGAAGGAGGACCAGTGTTACTAAAAGTATTATTCAGAAGCTGAAGAGGCGTTGTTGAGGTGGTTCGGACATTTAGAGAGAATGGAACTTATCAGTTCACTGCCTCTTTCACCTACCTCTCTAGAAACAACAGACACCTATTCTAAACACTAAATAAAGGTATAACGCCGACAGGAGGAACCTGGTAAATATTCACTTAATGCGGTGAAGTCTTTATTGGTACAACCTGAGTACCAATAGGTGTTTACCAGACACCTCCTACCGTGTAGTCCAAACTTTTCAACGATAAAGATACCTAACTGTTGCACATGTGTCTTACTCATCAACTTGTCGTTATTTTATACCATTTTCAACATATTTGTTGACCAGGCACCACTTCTAGCGTCGTTGAAATGAGGCTATGATTTTCCTAGATGCACTTCAGTACATCTTGGTTTGACTGGTCCTTCCCTCCACCACTACATATCTGCTTCACCAAACTTGCAACACCAAAGTAACGTTTAGTAATGCTAAGACTTCGGGCGAATCCTTGCGGAACCAGATTTCACATCTCACAAAAAAGTACATCAGGCTAGAGATGTATCGGATGTGAAAATTTAGATGCGGATGTGTATGAGGATGTCCTACTTATTTTGCGGATGCGGATGCATATGTGGATATCTGTTTAGAGTAAAATGCGGATGCGGATGCGGATGCGGATGTCACATCTTGACATCCTCGCGGATGCAGATGCGGATGTGGATTTTCCAGGATAGTCATAAAACACCAGATTTTGGTTTTTTTACGATATGGCGGATACATTTATTACATGTGAGGCAGACACAGTGTGTGTTAACCAGGATGCGGGACCGGGACCCAACCACTTTCCCCAACCTCCACCTTTGGAAAGTGGTTTACTGATATTACATGTGTAATTTATCAATTGGCATTTGCTTAATACGTAAAGTTTATGATTGGAAGGTTTTTCTTCAAGAATAGCAGTTTCTCTGCATTCTCTGCCAGAAGTCGTTTTCATTTGTTGTCATAAATGAGGCCAGCAGCACTGAACAACTGCTCACTAGGGACACTGCTTGGTGGGCAGCAGAAATATTGGCAAGCAATCTTCGCCAAATCAGGGTACTCTTCCTTCATTCTCTTCCACCATTGCAAGCTATCTTCACTTGTTCCACTAATTCTTTTTTCCTTATGATACCTCTGAATAATATCTTGCATGGTTTTGCTTGCTGCAGACTCTGCAGAGGTCCCCTCATCATCATCATCACTGCTGGAACCAACAATGGACGTCATTGCTGCATCTAATGTTGCAACGACTCTATTTTTTTTAGCTGTCTTCTCTTCTACGTTTCTTTACTGGTTCTTCATCGTCCTTTGATTGTTTGCGGTTCTCTTCATTTATATATTTATTCAGTCTGGTAACTGAAGATTTCACTTGATTAGTGATGTGAGCTTAGGAAAAGAATTTACTCTTGTATCTTGGGTCAAGATATGTTGCAATTCTGTACAAATCTTCACCTCCAACCAAGGAAATTTTTTTTTAACTTCAGCTGCATTATTTGCCCCATGATGTTTACTACCTGTGTTGCCTCTTTATCTTCTTTTGACTCAGCCGCTGATTCAGTGTTTGGTTCAATTTCTGAACTTGAAGCTGATGTGTGATAATCTTCAGAATGAGAAACTTGTGTATGTTGACTGTGTTGCTGAAGAGTGTATTTTAAGGATACTACAAGAGGTATTACTTCAGCTGCTGTTGATGTTGAGTCACTCATTCTTTTGGTGATGTCTTCATAAGGTTCTAGAGATTCCACGCATTTGGACATTATTAACCATTCAGTGTTACTGAATTGTTTTATTTTGGAGCTAGTAGCAGCATACACACATAGTGACTCCTTTATGTCCAGTGTTAGTAGCAGCATACACACATAGTGACTCCTTTATGTCCAGTGTTAGTAGCAGCATACACACATAGTGACTCCTTTATGTCCAGTGTTAGTAGCAGCATACACACATAGTGACTCCTTTATGTCCAGTGTTAGTAGCAGCATACACACATAGTGACTCCTTTATGTCCAGTGTTAGTAGCAGCATACACACATAGTGACTCCTTTATGTCCAGTGTTAGTAGCAGCATACACACGTAGTGACTCCTTTATGTCCAGTGTTAGTAGCAGCATACACACATAGTGACTCCTTTATGTCCAGTGTTAGTAGCAGCATACACACATAGTGACTCCTTTATGTCCAGTGTTAGTAGCAGCATACACACATAGTGACTCCTTTATGTCCAGTGTTAGTAGCAGCATACACACATAGTGACTCCTTTATGTCCAGTGTTAGTAGCAGCATACACACGTAGTGACTCCTTTATGTCCAGTGTTAGTAGCAGCATACACACATAGTGACTCCTTTATGTCCAGTGTTAGTAGCAGCATACACACATAGTGACTCCTTTATGTCCAGTGTTAGTAGCAGCATACACACATAGTGACTCCTTTATGTCCAGTGTTAGTAGCAGCATACACACATAGTGACTCCTTTATGTCCAGTGTTAGTAGCAGCATACACACATAGTGACTCCTTTATGTCCAGTGTTAGTAGCAGCATACACACATAGTGACTCCTTTATGTCCAGTGTTAGTAGCAGCATACACACATAGTGACTCCTTTATGTCCAGTGTTAGTAGCAGCATACACACATAGTGACTCCTTTATGTCCAGTGTTAGTAGCAGCATACACACATAGTGACTCCTTTATGAACAGCATGTGTAATGTGCTGTCCCACCTTATAGGTGTATCATGGATGGCACTAAGCTTGGCTACTTGAAGACTCTCCTGAATATTTTTTTAGTTCATCTTGGGTCATAGTTGAATGATGAAAGTGAGTAGCAATGCTGCCACATTTCTGAATCATCTTGTCAATATCATCATGTGATGTTATTCCAGTGTTAACAACTAGCTGTATTTTGTGGACAGCACAGCCAAGATTAATTACACCTGATCGAAATAGATATTTTTTCATATTTGCTCCAGCATCACCTAGAACAGTGTATTTTTACTAAATAGGTCCCACTTTGCCAACATGTTATCAAACATTGTAAAAATATATTGTCGTGTGTGACGGTGTTGCAGTGGTTCAGCACTGAGCACAAAACTCAATCTTTCAATTTCCTTACTTATGGTATGTGCTGTTAAACTCAACAGAGAGACATTTGCTGAGGTTTCTGACCACACATCAGTTGTGAAGGATATTTTGTTGTCCTGCTTCACTTCATCAATAAATCTTTTTATACTGTTGAAAACAGACTCGTACATATCATTGCATATCAAGGAGGAATAAAAGTTTCGCTGCTTTATCCTGTATTGTGGAGCAGCTTCATCCATCAGTCACATGAATCCAATGTCCTCAACATGGCTGAAGGGTAAATCATCCATTTCTGCGATATATTTATCCAGTTTCTTTGATTTAGGGTTAGAAGCATCCTACAGTTTTGCACTGTGGAAATATTCTCCCACATTCCTTTGCTTTAAGTCTACCTGGAGTTTACCTGGAGAGAATTCCAGGGGTCAACGCCCCTGCGGCCCGGTCTGTGACCAGGCCTCATGTTGGACCAGAGCCTGATCAACCAGGCTGTTACTGCTGGCCGAACGCAGTCCAACGTACGAACCACAGCCTGGCTGGTCAGGTACCGACTTTAGGTGCCTGTCCAGTGCCTGCTTGAAGACAGCCAGGGGTTTGTTGGTAATCCCCCTGATGTATGCTGGGAGGCAGTTGAACAATCTTGGGCCCCTGACACTTATTGTGTTGTCCCTCAACGTGCTAGTGGCACCCCTGCTCTTCATTGGGGGGATGTTACATCGCCTGCCAAGTCTTTTGCTTTCGTAGGGAGTGATTCTCGTGTGCAAGTTTGGTACTAATCCCTCGAGAATTTTCCACGTGTATATAATGATGTATCTCTCCCGCCTACGTTCTAGGGAGTACAGGTTTAGAAACTTCAAGCGTTCCCAGTAATTGAGGTGGTTTATCGCAGTTATGCGTGCCGTGAAGGTTCTCTGCACATTTTCAAGGTCAGCAATTTCACCTGCCTTGAAAGGTGCAGTTAGTGTGCAGCAATATTCCAGCCTAGATAGAACAAGCGATCTGTAAAGTGTCAACATGGGCTTGGCATCCCTAGTTTTGAAGGTTCTCATTATCCGTCCTGTCATTTTTCTAGCAGATGCGATTGCTACATTGTTATGGTCCTTGAAGGTGAGATCCTCTGACATGATCATTACCAGGTCTTTGACATTAGTTTTTCGCTCTATTGTGTGGTTGGAATTAGTTTTGTACTCCGATGAGATTTTAATTTCCTCACGTTTTCCGTATCTGAGTAATTGAAATTTCTCATCATTGAACTTCATATTGTTTTCTGCAGCCCATTTAAAAATTTGGTTAATGTCTGCTTGGAGTCTTGCAGTGTCTTCAACGGTGGACATTGTCATACAGATTCGGGTGTCATCTGCAAAGGAAGACACAGCACTGTGGCTTATATCCCTGTCAATGTCTGATATGAGGATGAGGAACAGGATGGGAGCGAGTACTGTGCCTTGTGGAACACAGCTTTTCACTGTAGCCGCCTCAGACTTTACTCTGTTGACTACTACTCTTTGTGTTCTACTTGTTAGGAAATTATAGATCCATCTACCAACTTTTCCTGTTATTCCTTTATCCCGCATTTTGTGTGCTATTACACCATGGTCACACTTGTCAAAGGCTTTTGCAAAGTCTGTGTATATAACATCTGCATTCTGTTTGTATTCTAGAGCATCTAGAACATGGTCGTAGTGGTACAGTAGTTGGGACAGACAGGAGCGACCTGCTCTAAACCCGTGCTGCTCTGGGTTGTGTAATTGATGGGTATCTAGATGAGTGGCGATCTTGCTTCTTAGAACCCTTTCAAAGATTTTTATGATATGGGACTTTAGCGCTATTGGTCTGTAGTTCTTTGCTTTACTGCCCCCTTTGTGGAGTGGGGCTATGTCTGTTGTCTTTAGTAACTGCGGGACGACCCCAGTGTCCATGCTCCCTCTCCATAGGATGTTAAAAGCACGTGATAGGGGCTTCTTGTAGTTCTTGATGAACACTGAGTTCCATGAGTCAGGGCCTGGAGCGGAGTGCATGGGCATGTCATTTATTGATTTTTCGAAGTCATTTGGCGTCGTGGTGATGTCAGAAAGGCATGCGTCAGTCAAGTTCTGTGGCACTCTCATAAAAAAATCTTTTAGGTATTCGATTTTCAGTCTGGTTAGCGGCTCGCTAAAAACTGAGTCATACTGGGACTTAAGTAAGTCACTCATTTCCTTGCTGTCATCTGTGTAGGACCCATCCCCTTAAAGTAGGAGCCCAATATTGGATGTTGTTCTCGACTTTGACTTTGCATAATACAAGAAATACTTTGGGTTTCTTTCAATTTCGTTTATGGCTTTTAGTTCTTCCCGCCTTTACTTTTTGCAAAGGAGTTTTTTTCCGTCTTTGGTTTCTCATTTGACCGCCTTTTTTCTTCTGTTTCTAACTCTTCAAACTGTTTTTTATGCATTGATTTTAAATGGTTCTTCAAAGATGTAGTTCCACGTCCCTTTCGTGAATAATCTTTTTTTGCATAAAATACACTGCGCCACGTCATTTGATTGTTCCAGGAAGCGCTTATTAATAAGGTCATTTCAGAACGGACACACTGTCTGCCAGGGAGATAGTGGTAACAAATTTAATGAGAACAGCGATTTCCTTCTAGCTGCTCTGAACCTCGAGATTAGCTGACTGTCCTCACTGCAGTCGTATGGCCAGCCAGGGTGTCGTGAATACACTTAAGCGGCAACTCTATTATATCCCTTCCTTGTTTCTACAGGCCTACACCATCACCATTATCAGACACGTACGTGATAAGACAGCCAAGAACTTACTCAGGCCGGTTTATTTTTTCAGTCTTATTATTGTTTTATTGAATGCTAGGCAGTACTAGGCACCAGCACACCACACAGCCACTCTCTCACTCTCTCTCTGCACAGGTCATTAAGTTATAAGATTTGAAGCTAGCTATGTAAATTTGTAAAGCATAAGAACAGGTATGTGAGAAATAAACAGGCAAGCTCTGTAATTTAGGTTATAATATCCGCCACATCCTCTTTGTTTGGCGCGGATGCGGATATTTATTTAATCGTGATTGCGAATGTGGACGCGGATGCGGATGTCTCATTTAGAAAAAACTGCGGATGCGGATATCCGATACATCTCTACATCAGGCGTTGAGTTTCCATAACTAATGGAATATAAAACTTAAAACTCGAACATAAATTCCTCTTTATGTGCAGCAGCAGCAGCTCTTGAAGACCGCTGGCACACCATGAATTATTACTAACATCTCCACTCCAGTGATCTCCGCTTAAGAAACTACTTGAAGCCTTAATTCAAGGTTTCAAATCCACCGCTGAACGCCAGAAATCTAAGTAAAATATTAATGTTGTCAGAGTAACTACAGAACTCTGGATTCATGAATGGCATTTAGTAGGGAAGACTCGCTGTTACCCTACAGGAACTTATCCAGACCATTGTCTGGATAAATCACTGATTACCTTGAGGAGGAATGCCACTATATCTCCAAGAACTTTGCTAGACTGAAAATCTCCTAGCAATTTATTGCAGAGTGTAGACGGAAGGCTCAGTGCATCATGCAAACTCCCAGAGAGAACACCGACGTGAAAAGACATATTGTTCTTTTCCCTGTTAACACTACCACTACAACTGCGCCGAACTTTCATGAAGTTAAAACTGACGTGGCAACGTTTTCATTTAAAAAAAATATACAGTATCTACTACATCTGTAGGTAGTAGTCGTTTCGCCATCCAATGGCTTTATTAATGCCATATATGGACATTTCTGAAGTCTGCACAAATATATACAGAAGACAGTGGATGGTCAAACTTCTACGAAGTAAAGATACCCAGATTTGGGAAATATGTCTGAGTCATCATCATGTCGATATTGTATACCATCGATATTCAACTTCTCAGACACAGCAACATCATGGAGTCTTGATACAAAGGACATCACCATAGTCCGGCCAAACTCCTGGTCATGAACTACTTCTACTGGGGAGTTCCTCCCACCAGTGACAATGCCTTCGTCTACTGCATCTCATCTGACTCCAGTATATAAGCACCAATCTTCCTGTCTGTGTTTCAGATTCTTCAAGATTTCGGTGCTCATCACCTGCTCCTTGCTGGACTGATTACCTCATCTTCCACTGTATTCCGTATATTTTTCTACAGACTTCAAATCATGTCCATGTATTGTATTGATAAAGCCACTGGATGGCGAAACGTCTACAAAGTAAAGATACCCAGATGTTGCACATGTGTCTACATCAGATGAAAATAAACTGAGTCCGCCTTCATCCTTACCAACAACACTATAGAGCAAAAGGTGCATGTATGCATGCAAGACTACTCGATAAAATGTTCGTGTGTCACACTGTGTGAGCTGACTTTCAATGTCCTTCTCACCTTAAAGAGATGTACTGCGTGGCTTGTGGCTAGCGGCTCACATGAGGTATTCATTGTTCTAAAACAATGTGAGCTATAGGAGCGCTAAAATCAGTATCCTACTATTTTATTTGTTGGTTTTCGTAAGTTTTGTAGACAATTCCAGACAACCTTTAATTAACCCAGTGGCGCCTCCACTAGGTTAATTGTAAATGTTTGGACAAAGGGCGCTGAAGCAGCTCCATAATTTCTTTCAGCCCTCAACTAAAAAAAAGTTATAATGCCGCTTTAAGGCAAGTCTTTTAACTCCATTTTAACCAGATTAGAACCACATAGAAATACTGGAGCAGCCCCTGGACTAACCTTATCATTTTCGGGAATAGTAGCGTGGCTTTATCCCACACAATTACTGATTGGGATTTGAGGTATTGGACACATGCATTATTGATATTATCTATTTTACAGGTGTCTGTTTTACAGGCCCTGCTGCCTTCTCCATGCACATTGATAACTTACAGGCATTATCTACATCTCGTTTCGCGTTGGTGAAAACTAATGCGACATCGATTTTGGATTCTTGTAAAATAGGAGACACTGTGTTACCTGTGCCTCCTCCGGGTAATATACACCTCCTTACGGTGTTGCCTTGGCTCATGGAATTGCAATGTATTATGTGAGCTTTTTGTTTTTAATGGAATATCAAGTGGCGACGAAATCTGAGGCTGGAGAGGCTCTCTCTCCACATGATCTTTCATTGCAAACGAAAAGCATACAGATACACTGCAACGCATGTAACCAGGACAACACAGTAAGGAAAGAAATGAGACGGAGAGTAAGACGGAGAGCAGGATAGCAGATGAACAAGGGGGCTTTAGGAAAGGTAGGGGGTGTGTAGACCAAGTGTTTACAGTGAAACACATTTGGGAATCTTTACTGAGGAAACGTTTCGCCAGCCAGTGACTTCAGTCCAATACGGAGAATAACAGTGAATGATGAGGAGGAGTTTAAAGTATACAGTCCCTCAGCCTGGAGTCGATGTGTTCAGTCCATCAATCTTGAGAAATGTACAACATATGTGTGGAAAAGTTACTACTCACCTGCTGTCAGGTGAGTAGAAGCAAGTGGAGGCGGAGTCACCACTGGATAAATCCACTAGTTTAAGTAGATCATGACTATAGTTTAGGCAGGTGCTGAGGAAATGCCTTACCAGTTTTTAAAACAATTTTCATGACACAGTAAGTAGATATGTACTACAACAACGACCACAGCTAATACAGTATCTCCTTTTTTTTAAATCTATTATCGATGTAGGAGTGTTTAACACTAAGACCGTAGTTGACTCTATGAAGATCTATACTAGTCACAGGACCCAAAAACGCAGGGGTTTGCTATGTTCCCTATAGGAAAGTGCTCGAGTATACATCAGGGAGATAACTAGAAGTTTCACTATTCGTTTACAGTAGCACGAATACATCATTAACAAGTGTGTGAATCACAGCAAAATCCACTAAAACTTAATGACGTGAGACAAAGCCTAACTACTGTTCTAGAGGAATGATGGAAAAATAAACACATAAGCAGTATAATGTGATCCCTTATTGACAGCGTTTCGCCCACACAGTGGGCTTTATCAAGTCACAAACAGATCTATCTGGGTCTGGGTGAAAGGTATGTGAGTATATTTAGAATGGAGTCAGGTGGAGAATGCTGGGTAGGATGGATCTGAACCTGCATGTGACAATCTTCCGAGTAGGGTGATAGAGGCTAGGACCTTGGTTAGCTATAGAAAGAGATTGAACAATTATATGAGTAAACCTTCTGCAGTGTTCCTCCATACTTATGTTCTTATGTGGGATAGCGATGAAGAAGTTTCTTGGCAAGGGGTTCAGCTATGTTATAGAAGCCGTTGTTTTGGTTGAAGTTGTTGGATATGCAGATAAGTGATGACTCCAGGATTCTGCGGTATTGAGTATTTTCTTCTCTGGCGCTAAGTTTTGCGATTCTGTAGTTGATTAAATGGTTGTGTGAATTTCGGTGTTGAACACAGGCATTCCTTAAATCGTCCGATCTGCCTGCGTACTGGTGTTCCGAAATATGTGTTTGGAGGTCTCTGGATATATATATATATATATATATATATATATATATATATATATATATATATATATATATCACCTGATTACTGTGATCTTTTGCATATATATATATATATATATATATATATATATATATATATATATATATATATATATATATATATATATATATATATATATATATATATATATATATATACACTCACGTACCTTTTACCCAGGTAGATCTGTTTGTGACTTGATAAAGGAAACCTTGTCAATAAAGGATCACATTATACTGCTTTGTGTTTATTTGTCCATTGTGTCGGTATTTTATACCATTTACATCCAGAGGAATGATAATGGTAAACGTTGATGCTTGGAATTGTCTAAGACAAAACATAAAAACACCATTAAAGAAAATAGTGGAATATTGACTTTAGCTGCCGTTATATTTTACACTTTTAAACGAAGAAATTCTGATGTGGGCCACACTTAGTGCATCTGAAACCTGCACTTGACTCCCAAACTCTACCTGGAGTCTACCTAGAGGGTGTTCCGGGGGTCAACGCCCCCGCAGTCTGGTTAATGACGCTACTGGATAACTTTTTAAGCTGTTTTATCTCATGTTTATTACTGACTAGAAAAAGTTCACTTATATAAAGGACTTCATTGATAGGAGTTATTTGTTCACCACCTCTTGGACTTACATCTCTAGTCAATATTTTACTCTTGATTGGACTGACTTAAAGAGTAATTTACATGTTGCCCCTCGAGCGAAACATTGTTTTACGAGTCTGTTCATCCATCTTCCTTTTATAGTTACTTTGTAGCAGTTGTGGTTAATTTAGCCATTACTGACATATTGTTTCTATGTTATCAGTTTACTTCTCTTCCCACCCTTGTTTTATTACTCCGAATTCTACATGATTCTTTGTTCCGTCACTCATTCTATGTCTTTGTGCAAACTATTGCTACTACTTCTATTTACTCACGTTCGAGTCCCACTCAAATCCAACCCCTCTCACTCATGTATTTATCCAACCTAAATTTGAAACAACCCGAGGTTTTAGCCTCAATTACCCTACTAGGCAGACCGTTTCACTCATCAACTACCCTATTACCAAACCAGTACTTTCCTATATCCATTCTAAATCTAAACTTATCTAATTTGAATCCATTATTGCGGGTTCTGTATTGGAGGGATATCCTCAAAACCTTATTTATATCCCCTTTGTTAATACCCATCTTCCACTTATACACCTCGATCATGTCTCCCCTCATTCTACGTCTTACAGGTGAATGTAATTTAAGGGACTTCAATCTTTCTTTATACGGAAGATTTCTAATGCTATGTATTAATTTAGTCATTCTACGCTGAATGTTTTCTAACGAATTTATATCCATTCTGTAATATGGAGACCAGAACTGAGCTGCATAATCTAGGTGAGGCCTTACTAATGATGTATAAAGCTGTAATATAACCTCTGGACTTCTGTTGCTAACACTTCTTGATATAAATCCCAGTAATCTTTTTGCCTTATTACGCACGCATAATTAGTTTGCAATCCTTTTCGCAATCTGTATGGCTAAGTTCTACATTATTTATAGACATTCCCGAGCTTCAGAACCTTGCATTTATCTACATTGAACTGCATCTGCCCCTTTTCTGACCAGGAATTGAGTTTGTCTTAATCCTCCAGAATTTCCGTGACATCTACGTTTGAATAATCAATCCTACCTATCTTCGTGTCATCGGCGAATTTGCTCATATCACTAGTAATTCCCTCATGAAGGTCATTGATATATATTATAAACAACAACGGTCCTAAGACTGATCCCTGTGGAACACCACTTGTTACAGATCCCCACTCGGATTTAACCCCATTTATGCACACTCTCTGCTTTCTGTTCGTAAGCCATGACTCGATCCATGACAACACTTTTTTCCCAATGCCATGAGCAGCCACTTCCTTTAACTGTCTCTGGTGCGGTACTCTATCAAAAGCCTTACTAAAATCTAAATAAACAATATCGAATTCTTTATCGTAATCAACGGCCTCAAAAGCTTTACTGAAGAAGGTTAATAAATTAGATAGGCAGGAACGGCCCCTCGTGAATCCATACTGAGTATCATTAATCAAATTATGCTTATCAAGATGGCTTCTTATAATATCAGCTATAATTGACTCTGGTAATTTGCCTACAATTGAGGTCAGGCTTATTGGGCGGTAATTTGACGGTAACGACTTGTCCCCTGCTTTAAAAATAGTAATTACATTGGCCATCTTCCACATATTAGACACTACACCTGTTTGAAGAGATATATTAAAAATATTATCAATGGTTCACAAAGTTCCATTTTGCACTCATTAAGAACCCTTGAAAAAAGTTCATCAGGATCTGGGGATTCATTTTGCTTCAATCGGTCTATCTGTTTGATAGACCGATATTACATAATTTATCTTCTTCAGGTTCATTATAAAACCTAATTATTGGGATATTATTAGTGTCTTCCTGTGTGAAAACCGATAGAAAATAATTATTAAAAAAGAGCATATTTCATTCACCTTGTCAGTAAGATGCCCAGAGTTATTTTTAAGGGGACCTATCATTTCTCTGACTTTTGTTCTATAAACCTGGTAAAAAACTTCTTGGTTAGTTTTCGAATTCCTAGCAACTTTAATTTCGCAGTTCCGTTTAGCTTTTCTTATCCCCTTTTTAACCTCCCTCTTAATGTCAATATACTGATTTATACGATGATCCTCACCTCTTTTGATGCGCCTATAAATTCATTTTTTCTGCCCTAAAAGATATTTGAGGAGCACTGCAAGGGAGCTAGGGGCCACAAAGGGTAGGAACAAGAACACATAGGGGAGAAAAATAATAATAATGGACCAAATACCCAAGGCAGAAGAAAGAAAACCCAAAGGAGAAAGAGGAAAGAGGAAGGGGAAAAAATAATCAGGTTAAGTCAAGTCACGGGTGTTCTGAAGTTTGAAGCATTTTACAATGTAATGGCAAATTAAAACATCTACAGAGACAAAGCCACGACTAAGATTCATGCAAGGAAAGTTGAGTATAAGGGAGGATTCAACCAGACTGCGACTGTGAAAGTTAGAAGTAGGGTAGACAGCTTTAACAGAAGACCAGTCAATAGGATGACTGTGATCTCTGACATGACAGAAAAGAGCATTGTTGGCGTCAGCATGTCTAACACTACTATTGTGCTCCCTGAGTGTGCCTTTATATTATTTATAAATGTCATATAAATTGCATCTATGTACTTTTACCTAACAATCAAAATTGTCCCTGATTAGATCTTTTATTCTCATCTCTGTACATCCTGTCCAATTTCCCAGCTCCTCTTCTTGCACTTGACACATAATGCCACTCCTTAACTTCTCTGTCTTTGTTCTGACTTCATTTCTTGACATCCTGTTGAGAATATTACATTTGTTATTGTTTCTGCTAACTTCATATCTCAGTGACTATTATGTCAGCTGACAGTCTCTGCTATAAATTATATTATATATATTTCAACTTATTTTATGTTATATGCTTTTATTTTGCTTCTTACTACATTTTGAGTTGAAGTATCTTGTCTGACCGGGATGGGGGATTGAGATAGATGGAATATCATTTCCAGATTGGGAGAGTGTTGGGAATAATGGAGGGGTTTGTCACTTGAGTTATTTTCACTATTTATATCTTGTGAAGTTGCTGATCGGGGAGGGGGGAGTAACATTAGGCATGGAGTACGTATATCTGGAGGTAAAATCACTTGGAATTGGGGGGAGTTGTATACTGGAGAGGAAGAAATGGAGATGATGATGATGATGATGATGATGATGATGATGATGATGGTGTGTGTGTGTGTGTGTGTGTGTGTGTGTGTGTGTGTGTGCGTGTGTGTATGTGAGTGCGTGTGTGTACTCACCTAGTTGTACTCACCTACTTGTGGTTGCAAAGGTCGAGTCACATCTCCTGGCACCGCCTCTTCACTGGCCGCTACTCGGTCACTCTACCCGCTCCATGAGCTTTATCATACCTCTCCTTAAAGCTATGTATGGATCCTGCCTTCACTACATCACTTCCCAGACTATTCCACTTCCTGACAACTCTGTGACTGAAGAAATACTTCTTAACATCCCTGTGGGTCATCTGAGTCTTCAATTCCTTGTAGTATTTTGTATGTCGTTATCATGTCTCCCCTAACTCTCCTATCCTCTAGCGTCGTCAGGCCGATTTACCTTAATCTTTCTTCGTAGGCCATTCCCCTTAGCTCTGGAACTAGTCTTGTTGCAAACCTTTGCACTTTCTCTAATTTATTAACGTGCTTGACCAGGTGTGGGTTCCAAACTGGTGCTGCATACTGGAGTATGGGCCTGATATACACGGTGTACAGAGTCTTGAACTGAAGTATCGGAACGCTATTCTCAGGTTTGCCAGGCGCCCATATGCTGCAGCAGTTATCTGGTTGATGTGCGCCTCAGGAGATGTGCTCGGTGTTATTCTCACCCCACGATCCTTTTCCTTGAGTGAGGTTTGCAGTCTTCGGCCACCTAGCCTATACTTTGTCTGCGGTCTTCTTTGCCCTTCCCCGATCTTTATGACATTGCATTTGGCGGGGATAAATTCAAGGAGGCAGTTGTTGGACCAGGCTTGTAGCCTGTCCAGGTCTCTTTGTAGTCCTGCCTGATCATCATCATATTTAATTTTCCTCATTAATCTCACAGCATCTGCAAACAGGGACACTTCTGAGTCTATCCCTTCCGTCATGTCATTCACATATATTAAAAATAGCACTGGTTCTAGGACTGACCCCTGTGGAACCCCGCTCATCACAGGTGCCCACTCTGACACCTCGTCACGTACCATGACTCGTTGTTGACTTCCTGTC
>WNWK01026821.1:0-26963 GCA_009830355.1 Cherax destructor | reverse complement strand
TGACGGATTAATATCGTAAGTCGGGGTACCACTGTATATATATATATATATATATATATATATATATATATATTGTTTTTAATTATTTGTATGTGAATATTTTTTTGTGGAACAGATTAATTGTATTTACATTATTTCATGGGAAATAAGGGTTCGAATTTCGTAAACTTCATGTTAAGTAATAGCTCCTGGAACGGATTAATTACGATACCGGGGGTCCACTGTATTCTCGTTTTCTTGGTCTCATTTGAGAGAATGGAAGATATATTACAGAAATAGAGATGATTTTGATTGGTTTGACAATGACAAGTACCTTGAAATTGAGCTCAAAGAGCTTAAAATGCTCGATTTTGACGATGTTCAAGAGTAAACAAATCACACCATGCGTCCAATACACATCAACTGGCGACTTAATATTCATGCACAAGTGCTCTGATATTATTTATACCATTTTACAATGATGCAGTTGTATACATAACAGTAAATCTTCTATTTTTGTGAGAATATAAATTCAAAATGAAAAGCAAAAGTAATGTAAGAGGGGCCTGGAGACGTGACTAATGAACAGAGAAGATGTTATTTAGTGCCAGGAATGTCTGCCTTGTTAATTCTGGACTCTATTTTGAAATTAGCATCATTTGAAATTTGTGTGAAATTGGCCAAATTGCCATTTTCTGACCACTATTTGGGTAGTTGAAATTGGTAAATAGGCGGTTTCTTGTACTCAATCGATAGACGAAATGGAGTTCTAGCGAAATAGCTATAATTTTAGTAGACTGAAACATTGGAATTTGCCGAAAATAGGGCTCAAAGTGGGCGAAATCGCCGATGCATAAATGTCATCGATACCGCTAACTTCATGAAAGCATTATTCTGTTAGTTTTCGATCAAATTTCATAATTTTGGTGGCGTTATGATCGGAAAAAGATTCTCTATCATTTCATATGAAAAATTATTATTTTTTTCCAAATAATTTCGACCCTGAGAACATGTTTCCGAGAAGGCCTGTCGACCCTCAAAGGGTTAAGGCCAGCAAAGGCTGATTCAAAAACTTCAAGAAGCGAAGTGGCATACCTAGTGTTGTAAGGCATGGTGAGGGTGCCAGTTCAGATAAACATTGGGCTGAAAAATTTGTGCGTGACTTTAAAGAATATGTAGAGGCAGAAGAATTTAAACCCCAACAAGTGTTTGTGACGAACAGGCCTCTTTTTGGAAGAAAATGCCAAGGAAGACCTACATCACGCAGGAGGAAAAGGCAATGCCAGGACACAAGCCTATGAAAGACAGGCTAACTCTAATGTTGTGTGGTAACGCTAGTGGGGATTTCAAAGTGAAGCCTTTACTGGTGTATCACTCTGAAACTCCCCGAGTGTTCAAGAAATACAGTGTTGACAAGAGTAAATTGTGTGTGATGTGGAAGTCTAATGCTAAAAAATGGGTCACTAGGGAAATTTTCCTGGAATGGTTTAATCAAGTGTTTGGCCCGTGTGAAGAAATATTTACTGGACAATAAATTGCCACTTAAGTGCCTCCTGGTAATGGACAATGCCCTGCTCATCCTCAAGACTTGGAAGACCAAATGTCTAAGGATTTCAAATTTGTAACAGTGAAGTTCTTGCCTCCTAACACCACTCCTCTCATCCAGCCCATGGACCAGCAGGTCATTGCAAACTTCAAAAAACTGTACACCAAAGCAATGTTTCAAAGGTGCTTTGATGTGACCAATGACTCTGCATTGACCCTAAAAGAGTTCTGGAAGGATCACTTCAATGTCTTCCATTGCATAGGCCTTATAGATAAAGCTTGGCAGGGAGTGACTTCCAGGACAATGAACTCTGCTTGGAGAAAGTTGTGGCCAGATTGTGTCCAAGAGAGGGATTTTGAAGGGTTTGGGCCTGACCCTGAGGAGCCTATGGAAGTTGTGGAAAGTATTGTGGCATTGGGGAATTGCATGGGGTTGGATGTGAGTAGCCAGGATGTGGAAGAGTTGGTGGAGGACCACAATGAAGATCTAACCACTGAAGAGCTGCAAGAGTTTGAGCTGCAACACCATCAAAGCAGATCTCAGGAAATTGCTTCAATGGAGGAGGAAGAGAGATGTAAGGTGCCTTCTTCAGACATTAAGGAGATTTGTGGAATGTGGAGTAAGGTGCATTCATTTGTGGAGGAACATCACCCTAACAAAGATTTTGCAATCCATCTCATCAACATGTTCAATGACAATCTCTTTTCCCATTTTAGGGACATTTTAAAGAGATGCCAGATACAGAGCTCTCTGGACAAATATTTAGTGCCACAGGGTGCAGTGACTCTCAAGATGGTCCTAGTGGGATTAAAAGACAAAGAAGGGAAGTGACCCCAGATGAGGACTTGGTACCTAGAATCCTTATGGAGGGGGATTCCCTTCCAAAAATAGGGTCCTCTTCCCCCTCTCCCCTCCCTCTCTTCCATCTAGCAACATCAGTCTTCAATAAAGGTAAGTGCCACATAGAGTTCATTCATTTGTGCATGTAAATCTATCTTTAAGGCCCCCAAAAAATTTCCAAACTTCTGGGTTTCTGGAACGATTAATTGAATTTCCATTATTTCTTATGGAGAAAATAGTTTTGTTTTCCGATTTTGGTTTTAGTTGATCCATCTGGAACAGATTAAACACGAAAACCAAGGATGACTGTACAGGAGAGGCCTGAGGACGTGATTAATGACCAGATGAAAGGTTGCTTTAGTGGATGGAATGTCTAGTGTTTACTTTCAACTGGTTTTAAACTGGTATTTGTTGAATTTGTATAAAATTCGCTAAATTAAAGACTTCTTTGCACTTTCTAGGTAGTTTTGATAGTTGAATGGGCAGCTTCTTCTACTCAATCAACAGAATCGAAGACACTAGCGAATAGGCCTAACAGTGAGTGAAATCGCTAAAAACTGCACCCAGACCTCCATCTTCATGGCTGTGTAACTCTAAGTTTTCCATCGATAAGATAACTATTTTTTTTTTTTTTTTAAATTTCAGCAGTGAAAGTTTTAACCCAAAATTTGGTGAGGAAGTTTTAAGACAACATTGCAGCCCATCCTCGATCAACTCACAACTTTAGGAAGATCTATGATAGAAAGAAATGTTGTCTATAGTTTCCTAGTAGCTTTAGACAATCCTTCAGTCCATCCATGATCATTATTAACTAGCAACTTAATGACAATCTAGAACAAAGAGAAACACTGTCTTAAATTTCCTTTCCAAACTATTTGATGTGAATTTTTCCAGCCATAATTTTTTTAACACGTCGGCCATTTTCCATCGAGGCAGGGTGACCCAAAAAGAAAGAAAACTTTCATCATTCAACACTTTCACCATTACTCATACATAATCACTGTCTTTGCAGAGGCGCTCAGATACAACAGTTTAGACATCCTCCAAACTGACAATCCCAAACCCTCCTTTAAAGTGCAGGCATTGTACTTCCCACCTCCAGGACTCAAGTCCGGCTAACTGGTTTCCCTGAATCCCTTCACAAAATATTACCCTGCTCACACTCCAACAGCTCATCAGGTCCCAAAACTATTCGTCTCCATTCACTCCTATCTAACACACTCACGCATGCAAGCATGCATAAGCGTGCATTATTATGTACTGTATTATTATTATAGGGATGTGAAGCATGGGTGGAGAATGTTGCAACAAGGAGAAGGCCGGAGGCAGTGGAGATGTCGTGTCTGAGGGCAATGTGTGGTGTGAATATATGCAGAGAATTCGTAGTTTGGAAATTAGAAGGTGTGGAGTTACTAAAAGCATTATCCAGGGCTGAGGAGGGATTGTTGAGGTTGTTCAGACATTTAGAGAGGATGGCACTAAATAGAATGACTTGGAGAGCATATAAATCTGTATTGGAAGGAAGGTGGGGTAGAGGTCGGCCTAGGAAAGGTTGGAGGAGGGGGTAAAGGTTTTGTGTGGAGGGCTTGGACTTCCAGCAAGCATGCGTGAGTGTGTTAGATAGGAGGAGGGAGACAAATGATTTTGTGACTTGACGTGCTGTTGGAGTGTGAGCAAGGTAACATTTATGAAGGGATTCAGGGAAATCGGTTAGCCGGACTTGAGTTCTGGAGGTGGGAAGTACAGTGCCTGCACTCTGAAGGAGGGATGTTGATGTTGCAGTTTTATAACTGTAGTGTAGACACACCTCTGGCAAGACAGTGATGGAACGAGTGATGATGAAAGTGTTTCTTTTTTTTAAGTCACCCAGCCTTGGTGGAAACAACCAACGTGTTAAAAAAAAAATTATTAACACTTTCACACTGGAAAATTAAAAAAAAATGGAAATCACGATCAGGTAAAAAATAAAAAGGAACAATACATACCATGATTGGAATAATAAACAAAAACCCCCCGACAATGTGTTGCCCTAACTTGGACCATTAACTTAGTCACAGAGTGTGATTAGCTAATAGTTCAAGTGGGACCAAAATATCATCATAAGTTTCTTTCTGCTATGTGCAGGTTAGTTGTGTATCATGATCAGGTATTAGCCTCGACTGGGATATTCTACTGAGTATAGTAACTTACCCTTATTTGCTCTATGGCAGTCATGGTTGGATCTTGCTATAATGTCTTAACTTGTCGTTATTTAGTCCTGGACAGGTGTTCCTCTGCCGTCCACACCACTGGACAGGTGTTCCTCTGCTGTCCACACCACTAGAGTAATACAAAAGAATGCTCCTCTCTTCTCAACCTTCAAATTCTACTTTCTTCTGGGCTACAGGAGTCATATGTTAAAAATATATGTGATCCACGGTCATGCTACGTCTTTAAGTGTTCGTTGACAGCATCATGTGGGATTTTCAGTTCGCCAGAAGGACTGGGCTAGACAACACCACAATAACACCATAACAGCAAACCAACGTTCACAACTGATGAGCGCACAACCTGGTGGGAATAAATGAAAACATCAGTGGTCTGAACGTATTACTCTAACATGAATAAGTTCCAGGGCATATATTGTGTGCGTGCTACTTGTGTGTGCTAGGTGTGTGTCTAGGTGTGCATGCTAGGTGTGCATGCTAGGTGTGTGCTAGGTGTGCATGCTAGGTGTACATGCTAGGTGTGTGTGCTAGGTGTGCATGCTAGGTGTGCATGCTAGGTGTGCATGCTAGGGTGCATGCTAGGGGGGTGCTAGGTGTGCATGCTAGGTGTGCATGCTAGGTGTGCATGCTAGGTGTGTGTGCTAGGTGTGCATGCTAGGTGTACACTGTACACCCACCAAAAGATGGTAAATTCATCATAAGTATTAAACTCATTCAATATTATAATCATGGATCATAACGAGAACTAATTTTTCTGTCCCATTATGAAATATTGTGACAATTGTTCTGAGTAATTAAGAACATAAGAAAGAACACTGCGGCAGGCCACTGGCCCATGCTTATGACAGAGGGATGATTCAGCACGGTGCACACCCTGTGACAATAACAATGCCATTAATAAGTTCAACACAGCTATGGTCAGCCGCATCATAATATGAATGAGTTGTGAAGAATTAGACACACATGCAACATTCTGGTATTGCCTGGGTGGCAAAGCTCTCACTTCAGACACGAGAGTCCGGGTTCGATTCCCCGGCAGGGGTGGAATGTACCTACATACCTAGCAGTATGTAGGTACCCGGTTATTAGTCAACTGGTGTTTGTGGCATCCTGGGGACAAGACTGAAGAACCACAATGGAAATAAGACAGACAGTCCTTGATGACTCACTGCCTTCCTTGGATTATCCTGGGATGGCTAACCCTCCCAGGTTAAAAATCCAAACAGATCTTATCTTCTCCATGGACTGCCACTGTTACCTTCTGTCGTGCTTTATTTCCCCTCCTATCTGTTGCTGTCTTGCAACGCTGCATAGCTCTTTGAGTCGCACGAGGTGCGAAAGATCTAGAGCTAAAGATTTCCATCGCAATGTGGCTTGTTCAACATTGTTAATAAGTTCCCCAATCTTATAATAACATGGTCATTTTTTCCCACTATAATCTACCTTCTCCATAATTACTATCATTTGTTTTGTTTCGTAAGGTGAAGTCAAGGATCTTTACTTAACCCTTTCAGGGTTATTGACGTACTAGTACGCATAAATTTTAGCGCCTTCAAATTAGGCGCGAAATGGCTGGTAGGCCTAGTGGTGAGAGAATGGGTCTGCGTGGTCAGTGTGCGCAGTAGGAAAAAAATCGGGGAGCCAGTGGTGCATTGTGGGAACGCCATGTTAGTACACATTTTTCATCATGCCTGGCGGTAAAAAACTCCTCACTCCTCGGCGAATTGGGACACTTTTGTTCCCCAGTGACAGTTTTAACAGCGATGGGAGTGTCAGTGGTGATGAGTTTCAAGGTTTTGAGGCAGTTGTGACCGAAACTAATGATCATAATACCGGTAATATTGAGGAAAACCCAGACCCTCAGCCCTCCACCTCCGGTGCTGGGCATCTTGTTCACGCTCAATTGTACCAGAACGAAAGAGGAAACTGTTATTTACTCATATCCCAGACTCTGATGTGAGCAATGGTCATGATAGTGATAGTGAATATGAACTCCAAGCTCTTCAAAACAGTTCCAGTAGCGAGAGTGGTGTGGAATATTCTCCAGTGAAGCGTCAGTATATACGACGGTATATGCGCTCTGGTAACATGCCATATGCTGTTCCAAGGGAAGGAGTACATCTCGAGTACATCCCGTGGGGTACAACAGGAAGTGATAGTGAAATGACAATGATAGTGTTGCAATTGGAATGAGAAATGCGCAAGCATCTGTTAGTGGTAGTGGTGGTGGTGCCAGGCGCGAGCACCAGCAGTGGACCATGCTGGCACCGACGCCACTGAGTCAGCTCAGCTACAACAAAGCCAACCCTCACCCACCCACCAACCCCCACAACCACAACCTCCACTTCCACAACCCCCACAACCCCCACAACCACAACCTCCACTTCCACAACCCCCACAACCACCTGTAAATATCCAGTACCCACCAGCAGACCGCACCTGGGATTGGCAAGAAGCTGACAATTTTATTCCCAGTCCCCATCAGTTTGATGAAAGTCAATGGGGAATACGCCCATCTTGTCCACTTGGGAACAATGCCAGTGAACTGGAATGCTTTGAATTATTCTTTGATGAACCTCTGATGGATATTATTGTCAGGGAAAGCAACAGATACTACGAGTACACCATGGCAAACACAATACTTTCACCAACATCACGCTCAACAGGTGGAAAGAGGCAACTGTGGCTGAGATGTACTTGTTCTTTGCCACAATAATGCTTATGCCTCATGTTTATAAGCACAGTGTCAAATCATACTGGTCGACAGACCGCCTGATTGCAACACCAGGTTTCAGTGATATAATATCAGTGAATCGATTTGTGTTACTGCTGAGGATGCTACACTTTTCAGACAAAACCACCCCTGACAGAAACGATAGGTTATATAAGATTAGAAATGTGTTTCTGTATCTGAAAGAGAAATTCAATATGCATTTTTATCCCTTCAGGAAGCTTGTTATTGACGAGTCACTGATTCTGTTCAAAGGTAGACTGTCGTTCAAGCAGTATATACCAAGCAAGAGGAAACGCTTTGGTATAAAGTTGTTTGTGCTTGTGATTGCTCCAGTGGTATTGTATTGATATTATTGTGTGCACCGGAAGTTATACATTGCAAGATACCAGGAGGTTATTGGGTACGTATCTCTGGTGATGTGGTTAGAACAATGATGGAACCATATCTTGGTAAGGGGCATATATTATATACTGATAACTGGTACACAAGCCTCTCCCTCAGTGATTTTTTGCGAGTGAACTTGACAGATGTGTGCGGTACAGTGCGTGGAAATCGTAAGCATATGCCAAGGTTCAATGCAGGCACTCGTAGAGGTCAGGTGCAAGCGTTTGCTGCCAATGACATCATGGCATTTCGGTGGCATGACAAACGAGATGTCACACTGTTGTCATCTATTCACCCTAACGAAATGACAGACACTGGCAGGGTGAGTAGAGAGACCGATGAACCCATTCTAAAACCTGCAGCTGTGATTGACTACACTCTCAATATGCGATTAGTGGACAAATGTGACATGCAGATTGGGTTTGCTGATTGTGTTCGCAAGAGTTACAAGTGGTACATAAAACTCTTTTTCACATTCTGACATTACCATGCTCAATGCTTATAATATCTATAGTTGAAGACCACAAACAAACCACCATATGGCGAATTTTGTTTGTCTGTCATCAGACAAATAATATTCAAGTACCAAGGGCAACACCTGCAATAGAAACACGCCAAACACCAAGTCATCAACACCTACCCTCTCGTCTGAGGCTTGGTGGTGAACACTTCCTAACAAAACTGCCTGCTACTGCTTGCAAGAAAAAGGCACAGAAGAGGTGTTTTGTCTGTACACATACAAAAACGCCCACAACAAGCAAAGACACTGCTTTATGTGTGTGGAATGTGAAACACCACTGTGCATGGAACCATGTTTCAGAGACTTCCACAGGCTGCAGAACTTCTAGAAACATGTCCAGTGACTCTATGTATGTATATATTATATGACTGAACAATATAAATAACTAATATTTGTTATTGTAAACATTTGTAAATACATTGTGTAAACAAATTAGTGAAAGAAACTTCATGTGAATATTGTGTAATAAATAGTGAGTGAATATTTGAAAAACAGCACTTATATTGGTCTCACAGGCCATAAAGTTATTTGCAACAAAAAAAAAAAATCGATCAGAAAACAAGTCCAAGAAAAAAAAAATATTACCGGTGACCGGCAGTCGACGATGTTGCCGACACCGGTTCAATTTTCAACTTCAAATCTCTATATCTCGGTGAGTATTGATCGCAAAAATGTATTTTAGCCTATTAGATTTAGAAAAAAACTATCATTTCATAAGAAAAATAATTTTTTTTTTTTGAAATTCATGGACCCTGAGAACGAGATTCGGGGACCCCTTGGACCCTGAAAGGGTTAATTCATGGTATAACTTAACAAATATTTGATGATAATTGTTATTGTAGAGGTCTGGACCTCACCTTACGAAACAAAACAAATGTGATAGTAATTATGGACAAGGTAGATTATAGTGGGAAAAATGACCATGTTACGTATCATTCAAGTTCAAGCAATTTGTAATCGACTAGGCCTCGTAATATCTTCCTCTAAAACAAAGATATTAACAAGCAAACGACATCCCCACCCATCTATTTGCAGGGTGAAAACATTAGCTACGTTAAAACTTACAGATATCTTGGTGTAGATGTACCCTTTAACAAATCCACTATACCACAACTAAATAAAATATGCAAAGACAGACTAAATGCTCTTAAAGCTGTTGCTGGCTACAACCCCAACTATGGTACTAATGTGAGAATCGTGAGAATGATGTACATAGCCTATGTTAGGTCCTTAATTGATTATGCTGCTCCCATGTTGATATTAGCTAGAGAAAGTTCTCTCCGACCCTTGAAGTTAATGCAAAATGAAGCTCTCAGAATTATTCTTGGCTGTCCCAAATCTACAAAGGTTCTTAATATGAGGAAGGAGCTTGGTATTACTGGTATCAGTGATAGGATTGTTGAGATTAATACTGTACTTGGTATTAGAATGTTAAGAAATGAACCAGACACTGTCACAATGAATCTTACTAAATGTCTAGAAGTATATACACACAGATCTAAATGGATTGTGAAAACATGCAATTACATTAAGTTTTACAACCTGCATGACTTGTATCACTGTAGACAACAAGAGCATTTCACCCCTCCATGGAAGATGTGTTCATTTAATATTACATACCTGAAAGTCCCTTCCAAGAAGCTCATTGCTAGTAATCCCTTCCTTAACCCTTTGACTGTTTTGGACGTATATATACGTCTTATGAGCCAATGTTTCGGACGTATTTATACGCCTAAATTCTAGCGGCCTCAAATCAAGCAGGAGAAAGCTGGTAGGCCCACATGTGAGAGAATGGGTCTGTGTGGTCAGTGTGCGCAGTATAAAAAAAAATCCTGCAGTAAGCAGTACATAATGAGAAAAAAAAAACTGACCGTTTTTTTTAATTAAAACGCCGTCTTTGAGGTGTATTTTCGTATAGTATTTATGGTTGTATTCTCTTTTTCATGGTCTCATTTGATAGAATGGGAAACATATTACAGGAATAGAGATGATTTTGATTAGTTGCATGATGTAAACGATCTTGAAATTGAGCTCAAAGTAGCGGAAATGTTCGATTTTTGCCAATGTTCAAAAGTAAACAAATCACACCATGCGTCCAATACACATCAACTGGTGAGTCTAATATTCTTTCACAAGTGCACAGATATTATTTATACAGTTTTTACAATAATGCAATAGTCTGCATAACAATAAATCTTCTATTTTTTGTATGAATAAAAAATCAAAATAGAAAGCAAGAGTAATGTAAGAGGGGCCTAAAGACATGACTAATGAACAGATAACATCTTATTTTAGTGCTAGGGATGTCTGCATTGTTTATTCTGGACCCTATTTTGAAATTGACATCTTTTTTATTTTGCATGAAATTGGCGAAATTGCCATTTTCTGACCACTTTATTGGGTAGTTCAAATCGGTAAATTGGTGATTTCTTGTACTCAATCGATAGAATAAATGGAGTTCTAAAGAAATAGCTATGAGTTTGGTCGACTGTCCCAATGGAATTGGCCTAAAATAGGGCTCAAAGTCGGCGAAATCGCCGATGCGTATATATCACTGACATCGCTAACTTTGCGAGAGCGTAATTCCGTACGTTTTCAATCAAATTTCATACTTTTGGTGTCATTACATTCGGAAAAAGATTCTCTATCATTTCATAAGAAAAATAATTTATTTTTTTTCCCAAAATTTTCCGACATAGAATGACAGTTTCAGAATGGGGCCTCCGACAGTCAAAGGGTTAAATCACTTGTTAAAGCAACTGCTCAAGAAGAAATTTTTCGCCTAGCTGGTAGTAATAAGTTATCACAAGTTATATACACTGATGGATCTAAACAGGAGTCTTCTGGCAGGGCTGCATCTGCTCTTGTTGCCATCTCCCTAGTTAAGAACGATAATAAATTTGTTGAACTAGGCATAAGAATTAACAATTGGGCGTCTACACTGCAAACTGAATTGTTTGCAATCCTAATGACACTAAAGCTAACTTATGACACTGAGCTAGACTCTATCATCATTACTGATTCTATGTCATCATTGAAGGCTCTTGACTCATATAATGACTCTAACAGCATGCTCATTGGAGAAGCCAGGTATAGATACTCAAAAATCCGGGACAAAGGAATTAATGTACAATTGCTATGGATCCCATCACACATTGGATTATTCCTTCATGATAAAGTTGATATGTTAGCCAAGAAGAGTACCCAGAAGGAGAATGTAGAATATAACTTTGGTATATCTGTGTCTAGCATTAGGAATAATATTAGGAGAGAAATAAATAATGAAAATGATTGCTATAGGAATGAAGTTAGAAGCCAGAGTAGATCTATAACCCACTATGATAACATGAACATAGATAAGTATGTTTATGGAGCAACTTGCAATGTGAACACTGACTGATGTTGTAGTGGCCAGGCTTAGGCTTGGCTACAAGTACTGACTGATGTTGTAGTGGCCAGGCTTAGGCTTGGTTACAAGTACTGACTGATGTTGTGGCCAGGCTAAGGCTTGGCTACAAGTACTGACTGATGTTGTAGTGTCCAGGCTTAGGCTTGGTTACAAGTACTGACTGATGTTGTAGTGGCCAGGCTTAGGCTTGGTTACAAGGGCTCCAGAGTTTGTGATTTTAGCCAATAGAGACTAAATTATGCAGCTGTATGTGTATGCTACCATCCCACTCGCCTTTGTCTTTAAGGGCTTCAATATTGCTTCATATTATCAAAGCATAAACAGTTCAGACATTTATGAGTGAACGTGTCAGAATTGATGAGGGGAAAAAGGCGAGCGGTGCATTGAGGAGTTTGTGGAGACAAAGAACTTTATTCATGAAAGCAAAGAAGGGAATGTATGAGAGTATAGTTATACCAACACTCTTGCCCCTCTGGCAAGACAGTGATGGAGTGAATGATGATGAAATTTTTTCTTTTTCGGGCCACCCTACCTTGGTGGGAATCGGCTGATGTGTTAATAATAAAATAATAAACATGCAAGATTTCAGGTATGTCTTGTTGTTTCTACTGACACAGGTCACACTACACGTGCATGACTGATGTTGTAATGGCCAGGCTTAGGCTTGGTTACAAGTACTGACTGATGTTGTAGTGGCCAGGCTTAGGCTTGGTTACAAGTATACTGACTGATGTTGTAGTGGCCAGGCTTAGGCTTGGCTACAAGTACTGACTGATGTTGTAGTAGCCAGGCTTAGGCTTGGTTACAAGTACTGACTGATGTTGTAGTGGCCAGGCTTAGGCTTGGTTACAAGTACTGACTGATGTTGTAGTGGCCAGGCTTAGGCTTGGCTACAAGTACTGACTGATGTTGTAGTGGCCAGGCTTAGGCTTGGCTACAAGTACTGACTGATGTTGTAGTGGCCAGGCTTAGGCTTGGTTACAAGTACTGACTGATGTTGTAGTAGCCAGGCTTAGGCTTGGTTACAAGTACTGATTGATGTTGTAGTGGCCAGGCTTAGGCTTGGCTACAAGTACTGACTGATGTTGTAGTGGCCATCCTTAGGCTTGGTTACAAGTACTGACTGATGTCGTAGTGGCCAGGCTTAGGATTGGTTAGAAGTACTGACTGATGTTGTAGTGGCCAGGCTTAGGCTTGGCTACAAGTAAAGTAAAGTAAAGTAAATTTTATTTCTTTGCAGATTGCAGATTACATAGGTATTGGTGATAACAATGTAAATTGAGTGCAAGGAGAGCCACTGACATGCCATGGCATTAGGGGTAGCTTAATCTAGTAACTTAAAGACTATGTACTTAATATTAGAGAAATTTATTGAGTTTATTCTAGTTAAAAATTGTTTTCAAAATTACAATATGATGAAATTGTACTGCTTAAATTATTATATGATGATATTAGATTGTTACAGGTGTTTAGATTCTCGAATGGTAATATTGAATTGAGATTATCTTAAGGAAAATAACATTGAGCATTTTTGACATTAACTTATAATATGAGTATTTAGCTTTGATTGAGTAGGGGGTAACATAATAGTAACATATTATTAAAAATTGAGATTATCATATAGGAAAGTAATAATGAGCATTTTTCAAAGTAGTTTATAGTATGATCATTTAGTTTTGGGTGAGTAGGTGGTTTTTGAGTTGAGTCTTAAATTGATTTTCAGACAAGATTATCTTAATATTTACTGGTAATGAATTCCAGATTCTGGGGCCCTTTATGTGCATAGAATTTTTACATAGGTTGATATGAACACGGGGTATATCAAAAAGTGATCTGTGTCTTGTGTTGTGGTCATGGGTCCTATTAAAGTTGGTGAGGAGAATTTTGAGCGGAGGGTTTATATTAGAGTGTAAAGTTTTATACTATATGTAGTAGGCACAAGAGTAAGTATGAATGTTCTTTACGGTGAGTAGTTTGAGACTTTTGAATATTGGTGATGGTGTCTAGAATGGGAATTTGTTATCATTCTGACTGCGGCCTTTTGTTGTGTTATGAGTGGTCTAAGGTGATTTAATGTTGTTGATCCCCATGCACAGATTCCGTAGGTGAGATACGGGTAGATAAGTGAATGATATAGTGCAAGGAGAGCTGATTGTGGTACATAATAGCGTATCTTTGATAATATGCCTACTGTCTTCGAGATTTTCTTGGAAATTTGTTGTATGTGTGTTTGGAATTTAAGGCTACTGTCAAGGTGGATTCCTAGGAATTTTCCCTCTATGAGTCTTGTGATGGGTGTGCCATTGAGCGTTATGTTAAGTGGAACATTTGTGGCTTTGCTTCCAAACTGTATGAAGTAGGTCTTGTCAGTATGGAGAGTAAGCTTGTTAGTCGTCATCCATGTTGATATTTTCTGTAATTCGGCATTAACAGTGTTGGCCAGTATAACTGGATTTGGGTGAGAGAAGACATGTTGTGTCATCTGCAAATAAAAAGGGTTTGAGAAGTTGTGATGCCTTCGGTAAGACATTTATGTAAATGAGGAATAGGAGTGGCCCCAGGACACTTCCTTGAGGGACTCCAACTGTAATTTGTTGTGTGGAAGAGTTCGCTCCATTTGTGTACACGTATTGGCTTCTGTTGGTGAGGTATGACTTTAGGTAGTTGAGTGGGTGCCCCCTTATACCATAATGTGCTAATTTTGTGAGCAGTAAATCATGGTCGACTGTATCAAAAGCTTTGCGTAGATCAATGAAGATTCCCAGTGGGACTTCTTTCTTCTCAAGTGCGGTATATATTAACTCCAACATGTGCATAATAGCATCGTTTGTGCTCTTGTTTGTCCTGAATCCAAATTGACAGGGGTTGAGTACATTGTGTGAGACGAGGTAGGAATAGATTTGTCTATGAATTAATTTTTCGAAGATTTTAGAAAGCAATAGTAAATTAGAAATTGGTCTATAATTATTCAGGTCTGTTTGATCACCTCCTTTGTGGATCGGGGTGACCCTATCTATTTTGAGAATTGATGGGAAAGGTAGAGGCTTCAATGGATTTGTTGAATAGTGTTGCTATAATTGGTGACAGTACTGACTGATGTTGTAGTGGCCAGGCTTAGGCTTGGTTACAAGTACGGACTGATGTTGTAGTGGCCAGGCTTAGGCTTGGTTACAAGTACTGACTGATGTTGTAGTAACCAGGCTTAGGCTTGGTTACAAGTACTGACTGATGTTGTAGTGGCCAGGCTTAGGCTTGGTTACAAGTACTGACTGATGTTGTAGTGGCCAGGCTTAGGCTTGGCTACAAGTATACTGACTGATGTTGTAGTGGCCAGGATTAGGCTTGGTTACAAGTACTGACTGATGTTGTAGTGGCCAGGCTTAGGCTTGGTTAAAAGTACTGACTGATGTTGTAGTGGCCAGGCTTAGGCTTGGCTACAAGTACAGACTGATGTTGTAGTGACCAGGCTTAGGCTTGGCTACAAGTACTGACTGATGTTGTAGTGGCCAGGCTTAGGCTTAGCTACAAGTACTGACTGATGTTGTAGTGACCAGGCTTAGGCTTAGCTACAAGTACTGACTGATGTTGTAGTGACCAGGCTTAGGCTTGGTTACAAGTACTGACTGATGTTGTAGTAGCCAGGCTTAGGCTTGGCTACAAGTACTGACTGATGTTGTAGTGGCCAGGCTTAGGCTTGGCTACAAGTACTGACTGATGTTGTAGTGACCAGGCTTAGGCTTGGCTACAAGTACTGACTGATGTTGTAGTGACCAGGCTTAGGCTTGGCTACAAGTACTGACTGATGTTGCAATGGCCAGGCTTAGGCTTGGCTACAAGTACTGACTGATGTTGTAGTAGCCAGGCTTAGGCTTGGCTACAAGTACTGACTGATGTTGTAGTGGCCAGGCTTAGGCTTGGCTACAAGTACTGACTGATGTTGTAGTGACCAGGCTTAGGCTTGGCTACAAGTACTGACTGATGTTGTAGTGACCAGGCTTAGGCTTGGCTACAAGTACTGACTGATGTTGTAGTGACCAGGCTTAGGCTTGGCTACAAGTACTGACTGATGTTGTAGTGGCCAGGCTTAGGCTTGGCTACAGGTACTTCTGGCAGTTTGGGAGACACAGATGATGATCAAACTAAATGCAAATTATGTGATCAGGCATATGGTCACTGTCTTGAACACTATGTGCTTAATTGTCCACTTATTGAGGAATACAGAGATAGACAGTATAATAACCTATGTGACATGTCATGATATCTTATTAATGAAAATAAGATACCAGTTATACTAAGCAAATTTCCTAAATTTGCTTGTAACAGATAAGTGAACTGTAGATATAAATCCAAATGTACAATTGTTAACCCTTTTGGGGCCTAGTGCCTAGGCCTATTGTGTATCCATATGCTCTTGCGCTACCGTCCACAGGATGGATATTCGGTGCACTATAAACTATCAACTTCGGTGGCAAAATTTAAATAATAATAATAATAATATAATAATAATATTTTTATTTCGATGCATGTTACATGTGTACACTGTTATTGGTAGTTACAATTATAAAACTGTAATGCAAGGAGAGCCACTGGCATGCCATGGCATTAGGGGCAGTTTATTCTAAAGACTTATTCATTAAGTACTTAATGCTAAAGAAATTGATTGAGTTTATAATATGGATATAATATGGTTATACATACTATTAAAGACAATATAAGAGAAATTGGTTGAGTTTAATCTAGTTGTATATTTTATTTCAAGTTACAGTATGTTGATGCTATACTAGTATAATAACAATACTAGAAAAATTTATAGAGTTTCTTCTAGTTATATATTTTATTTCAAATTAAGAAAATTATGATATTATAAGATTTTAAATGACAATATGATGATATGAAATTGCAACAAGTGTTAAGGAGGATGAACATATCAAATTGAGATCTTCTTAAGTAAAACAATATTGGGTTTGAAAGTTTGTTACAGTATGAGTATTTAGTATAGTGTGAGTAGGTGATTTTTGAGAAGAGTCTTGAATTGATTTTCCGACAAGGTTAACTTAATGTTTACTGGTAATGAATTCCAGATTCTTGGGCCCTTTATGTGCATAGAACTTTTACATTGGTTAGTATGGACTCGGGGTATGTCAAATAGTGATCTGTGTCTTGTGTCATGTTCGTGGGACCTATTAAAGTTGTTGAGGAGAATTCTGAGCGCAGGGTTGATATTAGCATGTAGAGTTTTATGTATGTAGAAGGCACATGAATAGGTATGAATATTTTTTATGGTGAGTAGTTTTAAGGTTCTAAATATAGGTGGAGTATGCTGTCTAGAGTGGGAATTTGTTATCATCCTGACTGCAGCCTTTTGCTGGGTTATGAGTGGTCTAAGGTGATTTAATGTTGTTGAGCCCCATGCACAGATTCCATAGGTGAGATAAGGGTAGATAAGAGAATGATATAGTGCAATGAGAGTTGTGGCACATAATAGCGTATCTTAGATAATATACCTACTGTCCTTGAGATATTCTTGGAAATTTGTTGTATGTGTGTTTGGAATTTAAGACTACTGTCAAGGTGGATTCCTAGGAATTTTCCCTCTGTGAGCCTTGTGATGGGTGAACCATTTAGCGTTATGTTAAGTGGAACATTTGCAGCTTTGTTTCCAAACTGAATGAAGTAGGTCTTGTCCGTATTGAGAGTAAGCTTATTTGTCATCATCCATGTTGATATTTTCTGTAATTCGGCATTAACTGTGTTGGCTAGTATGACTGGATTTGGGTGAGAGAAGACATATGTTGTGTCATCTGCAAACAAAATGGGTTTGAGTAGTTGTGATGCATTCGGTAGGTCGTTTATGTAAATGAGGAATAGGAGTGGCCCCAGGACACTTCCTTGAGGGACACCGACTGTAATTTGTTGTGTGGAAGAGTTCTCTCCATTTGTGTACACGTACTGACTTCTGTTGCTAAGGTACGACTTTAGGTAGTTGAGAGGGTGCCCCCTAATACCATAGTGTGCTAATTTTGTGAGCAATAAATCATGGTCGACTGTATCAAATGCTTTGCGTAGGTCTATGAAGATTCCTAGCGGAACTTCTTTCTTCTCAAGTGCGGTGTATATTAACTCTAACATGTGTGTTATAGCATCGTTTGTGCTCTTGTTGGTCCTGAATCCAAATTGACAGGGGTTTAGTACATTGTGTGAGACGAGGTAGGAATAGATCTGTTTACGAATTAATTTTTCGAAAATTTTAGAAAGCAGTGGTAAATTTGAGATTGGTCTATAATTGTTCAAGTCAGTTTGGTCACCTCCTTTGTGGATCGGGGTGACCCTAGCTATTTTGAGAATTGATGGGAAGGTTGAAGATTCAATGAATTTATTGAATAATGCTGCTACGTATAATTGGTGACAGTACATGTGTAGCTTTTTTGTACATAAAGGGTGGTAAGCTGTTTATGTCTCCTGCTTTGTTTTTAAGGGTGTTGATTATGAGCGAGACTTCAGTGAGTTGGTAGGAGCTAGAATAGTGTATCTGGGTAAGTGTTGGTGAGGTAGTCTGTTGGACGAGTGTTCGAGCTTGGGATTTTACTCGCTAGATTCTTTCCTATGGTGGAGAAGAAAACATTAAGTCTGTTTGCTGTCTCAGTTGGTGAGAGTAGGGGTTCGTCTGTTTTTGATAATTTATTGGTATTGTTCGTGGATATCTTTTTATTTCCTAGAATTGTAGATAGGGTTTTCCAGGTCTTTTTCATATCACCTTTTACGGTCTGGAGTCTGTTCTCATAATACAATTTTTTGGACCTTCTTATCAGGCTAGTAAGGATTGATGAGTAGCGTTTGGATTGTTCTCTGGTTATTAGACCCCTTCTATAATGTTTTTCATATTGGTGCCTCTTGTTTATGGATTTAAGAATGCTGGGTATTAGCCAGGGATTGTTAAGTCTCTTAGCTGTGATCTGTTTAGTTTTTTTCGGGCAATGTCTGTTATAGAGGTTGTGTGTTTTTTTAAGAAAGTTCTTGATGCATTCATTAGTATCTGAATGTGTTTCCAATTCATTAAGCCAGTCAATGTTCGTCATAGCTGATATAAAATTATTAACAGGAGACTCATTATGTAGTCTGAAGGTAACTTTTGCAATTTCTTGGGGCAGAATGCCTAGGTTAGTTATGAGAAAGGTAGGGTAGTGGTCTGTGGTGTTTTCTGTGATTATGCCTGATTTTAGAGGGGATATTGTGTTAGTACAGATGTGGTCTAGTAAAGAGGTACTATTATCGGAGATTCTTGTAGGTTTTGATATTGTTGGTAGTAATAAGCAGTTGCTCATAGTGTTTGTGAATTCAGTTACCTGCGGGTCTTGGTCATGTAGGAGATTTATGTTGAAATCTCCTGTGAGCAGCAAATGATCTTTGTTAAGGCGTGAATCGATTATCAGGTTTCCTAGTTTTTCACTAAAGTGGCGGATGTTTGACTGTGGTAATCTGTAGATGTTTATCACTGTGAGGGGTTTTTGCAGGTCTTTTGATTTAAATTTAGCTATAATATATTCTCCATGTTCATCCCTTGTACAAGAGTTCTTGATACATTCGAGTTGATCTGTATAATATATTGCTGTTCCACCCCCTCGCTGGTCTGTCCTACAGTTGTGAATGGCTGTGTAACCTGGGATGGCATAGACACCTGTAGTATCAGGCTTCAGCCAGGTCTCAGTGAGTGTGATGATTGACATATTGGACTGTAGGGATTGGAGTAGTGCTGTGAGGTCATCATAATGTTTGCTCAAAGATCTAACATTGTAATTGAAGATAGTTAAGTTATTGTTGGCTCTGAGTAATGTCTTTGCTTGATCAGCTGTGTAATAGTTACAGTTGCTGTTGGAATCATGTAAGTCATTTAATAATAGGTTGATATCAGGATCAATGCCTGTAATCATAGGATTTAGTGTGATTCTATAACTAGACTTGAGAACAATAGATTATGCTAAACTTAATGATATGGTATTAGAATAAAGTCTTACTTGCTAATGGATTAACACAATTATGTGCAAGTGTTTACAGGAATTTTTACAGTGATATAGGATATTTGAATAATGTTAATGATATACTAATTTAACTGTCTAGTGAATGGTTAGAACAACTTCAATGACTAGTATTAAATTGGTATGGAAAAAGAAATTTTTGATTCAATATTGCACTGGTTGAAACTTTTAGTATATGAAAGGCAATAAGAGGTTAATGAATGCAAGGAGCTATTGAATTAGTAGTTAAAATAGATTTGACTAATATTAAAAGTAGTTTTGATTAAATTGAAGTTAAGAAAGTGACTGAAGTTGGCTAATGGTAAAAGGTATTTATAAAATATAAGTAAATGATTGCACTTATCAGGTAGTTGCTTATAAAGGAAATATAAAGTAAGTCACATATACAATGAGGTAGTTGTTTGAATATAAGAATACAATTAAGCAAATAAAGTGACTGAAAGTTGACTGAAGTTGGCTAATGGTAAACAGTATTTATAAAATATAAGTAAATGATTGCACTTATCAGGTAGTTGCTTATAAAGGAAGTATAAAGTAAGTCACATACACAATGAGGTAGTTGTTTGAATATAAGAATACAATTAAGCAAATAAAGTGACTGAAATTGCTTTTGGTAAAAAGGTATTTAAAAGTATGAGTAAATAATTGCACTTACAGTGGACCCTCGGTTAACGAATACCCCGGAAATCGTGCAATTATGTAAGTATAATTTTGTAAGTTCTTGTGGAAGTGTATTTTTGGGGGTCTGAAATAGACTAACCTACGTGAAATTTTTCCTTAAGGGAGTAAATTCGTTCGGTAATGGCACTTGAGCAGACTTCAGGAGTGAAGTTTTTACGAAACTCGGGGGTCCACTGTATTTGGTTATAGCTTATAAGAAAAAAATAAACTAAGTCACATACACAATAAGGTAATTGTTTGATTATAAAAATATAAAAAGAAAAACAAAAGTGAAAAGGTTGTAATTAAATTTCAAGTAAAAAGTAATTACTAATATTGTAAATAGATTGGGTTGTGAAAAGGTAATGATAGATTTGTATTAAAAATAAAAAAATAAAAGTAAATGGTTACAGATACGTTAAAAGATATATATATAGTAAAATAGGATGTACAATTATATTTAGTGGGAAATTTAATATAGTGAGGTAGCAGATTATTAGAACAAATATGAAGTTAATTACATTAATATACAATCAGTTTTGGGAGAAATGTAAGATTGTGAGGTTGCAGTTACTAATACAACTGTTGCACTAACGCAGACTAAGGATTAGGTCATTGAAATTGTTCAGTCTCTGTAAGGTTAGCATCTCGAAGGAATGTGGACAGTTCATTTTCATTCGTGATATAGTAAGCACGGCCTACATTTGTTTTCTTAACTAGGATTTTCCCTTCTCGTGTGAAGCACTGGTGGATTTTGTCATTATTCTCACGTTTAAGCTTTTTCACTCTGTATAGGAGGTTCTGACGTTTTTTTGTGAGGCACTCGTTTACATAGAGATCTTTTTTTGCACTAATTGATGTTTTAATAAGATCGGTTTTACTGTCTATCATGTGAAATCTAAGCATAACACTTTTTTTTCTGCCTTGTGTGCCAAGTAAACGTGATTCTGTTATTTCAGATGCTGGTACTACTAAATTTAAGTGGTCTTTTATGGTCTGAAGAGCAGCATCTTTGCAGTTGGTATGGTTTATGCCACTTGGAAAGAGTGCACTGCTAATTATTACCGCGTTAGATAACTTATCTTGCTCAGTTTTATCTTCTTGGTTAGAAAAATAGTCAGCCAGCTGGGTATCCATGTTGGTCTTCCAGTCCTTGACAGCATCTTCAACCTTCGTGTTTAGGGATGTTATTTGGTCTGTATGGCTGGCTATGACTGATTGGAGGGTCTTTCCAAAATCAGCCATTCCAGCTGATGTAAACTTCTGCTCAAAGCTTAGGATCTTGCTTTCTAGGTGGGCTAACTTTGTTTCATGCTTAGATAGTGTTGTACGAAGATTCATGTTTTCCTCAGTTAAGGTGGTGATGTATGACTTAAGAGTGACAGGATCATTTGTCATACCTGAGATCAATTCAGATGGGTCAAATCCTTTGAAGACAGTGTTGTTTGAGGGAGATTCAGTCATGATTGGTGTTGTTGCTGTCCTGATATCCTGATGGATAATCTACACATATATTACTACGTATAACAACTATAGTCACATGTATGTGTGTACGTGTACTTATGTGTGGCTGTACCTACTTATTTACCTAAATAATGTTACCGCTGGTGGAGAAGTTTGTTTTGATGTGGGAGGGCGTCGCTTACACCACAACAACCATGTCTCTCCTACCAAACACACCAAAAATTCATTCAATTTATACTTTTGGGACATGAGGTCATGATTGTGACCAGATCTACCTGAGTTCATTACCTCTGTAACTTGTCATGATTGTGTCCAATGTTTAGAACTTTGCATTTGTCTATATTAAACTGCATCTGCCACTTCTCCGACCACTGCATCAGTCTATTCAAATCTTCCTGGAGTGCTCTAATGTCCTCGTCAGAATGAATTCAATGGCCTATTTTGGTGTCATCGGCAAACTTGCTTATGTTGCTATTAATTCCCTCATCTATGTCGTTTATGTAAATTGTGAACAACAAGGGGCCCAACACTGACCCCTGTGGAACACCGCTTGTGACGTGCCCCCACTCTAATTTCTCCCCATTTATGCAAACTCTCTGCTGCCTATTTGTCAACCATGCCTCTATCCAGGAAAAAAAATTCTCCTCCTATTCCGTGTGCCTTAATTTTCCTCAATAGTCTCTGATGTGGGACTCTATCAAAAGCCTTACTGAAGTCCATATACACAATATCATATTCATTACCATGATCTACCTCCTCAAACACCTTAGTGAAAAGAGTTAGTAAGTTCGTAAGGCAGGAACACCCCTTTGTAAAACCGTGCTGAGATTCGTTGATTAATTTTTGCTTTTCAAGATGGCTATGAATTGCCTCGGCAATTATTGATTCCATCAATTTTCCCACTATCATCGTGGTTGTATACAAGCCTCCGGATGCAACGTCCCAACAATTCCAGGAACAGCTTCTGAAAATTGACCACTGTCTGCAAAACCTCGTCTCGTCTGCACAGCAATGGAGGCTGGGCGTTTGGCGGGCTAGCTCCGGGATTTTCAAGGATAGCTCCTGATCAAAGAGGCTGACCAGGTCACGACTGAACAGGACTCTGTGTGAATTGTCTGGGAAGATTCCAAAGCAGCGAGAGGACATCCCAGTGCATCGTTTCAGCGTAAACAGTGGAAGTTTGTGCAGTTTGTGAGGGTTGGGGCTGAGAGTGTCCCAAGTCTGGCGGGAGCAAACAGTGCCTCCTCCCCACGCCTGCCGGGGGAGGGGCGGGTGTGTTGGCTGCCCAGTGTTTGGTGAACAGTGACCCTCTCATAACCCCTCACCCCTGTTCCTCACCCACCCAACTCCCAGCGTCGGCGATGGCGGGGGGTGTGCGGGGGATCGCGGGAGCTTCCACTGCAGGGACAGCGCCGTGGAATTCGACTACGAGGCAGCTGTCAGGTGTGCCACAGGCGGTGTGCACTCAGTTCTTCAGGCTTCGGCATCCGTGCGCACGGTGGATGTCTTGGAGCCCGGGGGGCTCCATGTGGGAGCGGCCAGCAGCGCCTCTCGGCGGACGGAGGGCCTGGGATCTGCAATCAAATTGGCGTCCACCTGGGATCTGCAATCAAACTAGCGTCCACCAGGACGTTGACACGTCCCCAGGGCTGCTCTCCTCGGGCTGCTAGCGATGGTGCTCCTGCAAGCAGCAGATCCTGTTGCAACCTGCTGCTGTTTGCAATGGCTGTCTGGCTGTACTGCCGAAGAGGGACAGGCACCTTGCAACATCTGTTGTTGGGGCAATGGATGCATTCACTAGAATATTGCTCATTAGTCTGTCATTTGTTTACCATGTATGGACGTGTTTATGATTCATTACCTTTGTAACTGTCATGATTATGACCAGCTCATTACCTTTGCAACTTGTCATGATTGTGACCAGCTCTACCTGGAGCTCATTACCTTTGCAACTTGTCATGATTGTGACCAGCTCTAGTTCATTACCTTTGTAACTTGTCATGAGTGTGACCAGCTCTACCTGGAGCTCATTACCTTTGCAACTTGTCATGATTGTGACCAGATATAGTTCATTACCGCTGTAACTTGTTCAGCTATCAAAACTTTGGAGTCCAGTCTCTGGACCAATTATGTACCTCTGTAATCTTTTGACTACCGCCCACAGGATGGGTATGGGGTGCATAATAAAGATATCAAACTAACTAAACTAACTCTGCAAAACCTTCCAGCCCCTGCCCCCAACATCTTGCTCCTGGGGGACTTCAACATAAGGCACCTAAAATGGAGGAATATTGCAAATAATGTGGTAGCAGAGATAACACCAGGAGGCAGCTCAGATGAAAACTCGCACACACACGAGCTTTTAAATCTCTGCACCAAATTCACCTTAAACCAGCAAATAATAGAGCCTACAAGATTGGAGAATACGCTGGACCTCATCTTCACCAACAATGATGATCTGATACGAAATGTCATCATATCAAAAACAATATACTCAGATCACAACATAATAGAGGTCCAGACATGTATGAGGGGGGCCCCAGATCGACAAAATGTGATGAGTCGCGAGGGAGCCTTCTCCAATTTCAACGTCAATAACAAAAACATAAGGTGGGACCAAGTAAACCAAGTCCTAAATAATATAAACTGGGAAGATAGCCTAAGCATCACGGATCCTAACCTATGTCTAGAACAAATTAACTCTGTGGCACTTGAGGTTTGCTCAAAGCAAATTCCCTTAAGGAAAAGGAGAAGATGTAAACTAGAAAGAGAGAGGCGCTCCCTATACAGGCGAAGGCAAATAATAACAGAGCGGCTACAAGAGGCCAATATATCTGAAATACGTAGGAGGCACTGGTCAGAGAAATAGCAAACATCGAATTAAAACTAAAGGAATCTTACAGGACTCGAGAAACGCAGGAAGAACTAAAAGCCATAAATGAAATTGAAAGAAACCTGTGGAAAATATTGGTATTTTCCGAAAGTTATAATTGATAAACTTTCCAATATGAATAGATATTTTTAATGTACTGCTGGTGGCTTAACGTTTATGTAGACATGAAATTAGAACCATCCGATAAGCGTGGGCAGAGGTGTGTGTGGAGGGGAGACGCGGATTCAAGTGGTGAGGGCAGTCACATGTGAGCACCCATAGGCCCAGGGTGTCGGGAGACGGAATGGCGTCAGGGATTTGGCGTTTCCGCCAACCGGACAGTGGTCCACAGCCGCAATTCGCAATATAAAGTGTTATCAATACGTTCAACGAGTAGTGAAGGACAATCGGTCCGGGAAGCCTGGTAATAGGGCAGTAACTGGTTAAATAGTGAATGGCGCCGGCGAGGGACGCCGGCCTAGTCCTACTTTGGGCTCCAGCGACGCGACCATACAACAGGAGTTAGTTTGATATCTTTATTATGCACCCCATACCCATCCTGTGGGCGGTAGTCAAAAGATTACAGAGGTACATAATGGGTCCAGGGACTGGACCTCAAAGTTTGATAGCTGAGCAAGTTACAAAGGTAATGAACTCAGATGGTCACAATCATGACAAGTTACAAAGGTATTTGCAGATTACAGAGGTATATATAGGGTCCAGAGACTGGGCCCCAAAGTTTTGATAGCTGAACAAGGTACAATGGTAATTAATTCACTAGTTACAAAGTTTAGTTAGTTTGATATCTTTATTATGCACCCCATACCCATCCTGTGGGCGGTAGTCAAAAGATTACAGAGGTACATAATGGGTCCAGGGACTGGACCTCAAAGTTTGATAGCTGAGCAAGTTACAAAGGTAATACAAAGTAATGAATCATGTAAGTAAATTTACTTACGTCTGTTCATGGTTGCACTCATGAACAAATTATAAAGCAATGAGCAATCTATTAGTCTACACCCAGCCACAACTGTAATGAGTTATTTGTGCAAATTTTAATTGTTGGGTCACACACACACACATATACATATACACATACATATATACACATACACACGCATACATGTATATACATACACATACACACATGTACATACACACACACACACGTGTCAATGCTTTATTTACAGGGAGCAAAGTCAGGGTATTTTTCCAGAATGGTCTGTAATATACCACTGTGGATAAAATACTTTGACATATCTTGAACATTTCTGAATGAGTAGTCTCTGAATTCATTAATTTTATCGCACTCCAGTACATAATGACGCAGGGTGTGACAATAATCCAACTGGCAAAGTTTACATCTTGTTTGGTCTACATCTGGTGGTGGTGATTTAACCTGCCAAAGATACTTGTAACCCAGCCGGAGGCGGGCGGTAGTGACATCCAAGAGTCTGCTTATTTTGTTGCATGCACCATAGACATGTGGCTCCTCCTGCATGATAGAATGATGATAGATGGACTGACTGGTGTCAAACTCCCTGAGTCTTAAGTCAATAAAATTCAGTTGAAGTTCTTTTCGTATTATTGTTCTCAAACTGCTAACTGACAAGCCAAGATTGTAATCTATCCCCTTTGAAAGCATACAACTTAGCCAATTTATCAGTTCTATCATGCATCTGAAGACCAATGTGAGATGGAATCCACAGCATGTGCACTCTGACTCTACTATCAACAATCCTACCATACCTGTGTCTGGCTTCTGACACAAGCATGCCACAATTTATACTTAATGAGTTGAGAGCATTTATGAATGACAGAGAATCAGTTACAATTAAAGAGTCAACCTTAGATACATGGACGCATTTGAGTGCAAGGAGTATGGCAAACAGTTCTGTCTGAAGGGTAGAGGCCCAGTTATTGATGCGTGCTCCAATTTCTTTAAGAGAGCCATCACTCTGTATGACAACAGCAGCACTACCAGCTGCACCAGTGGATTGGTGAACAGAACCATCAACGTAAATAATTTGTGAGAGTGTGCTGTTTGGCTAAATTATCAATACAGTTTAAGGCATCATGTTTGGCTTCAAGGCGAAGCTTTGGTTGTGATTTAAGAAGTAGTTTGGGAAATGGAGGGATGGTAGTTTGAATGGGGTAATATTCCATGGAGCGGAGAAGTGCCGCTGTTGCTTACTTGCCACAGATCATGTATCTGATTCATGCGGAGGTCGGTTCCAGTTTTTCGATCCATCTGGAGGGATGTTCACCAGTGCTGAGGAAAGTTTGGAGGGCTTCTGTGCAGGGGTTTGAATGGG
>WNWK01026820.1:0-26964 GCA_009830355.1 Cherax destructor | reverse complement strand
CCCAGTCTCCCATTTACCTGCACCTGTATACCTGCCTCACTATACAACGTCTCAACCCAAGTTACCACTTCCTCCCAAACCCCTGCTTCCTCATGATTTCATACAAAGCCACTCTCTCAACACTATCATAAGCCCCTTCCAATCCAGCGCCAACACCCCCTTCCGTCTCACAATCTATAAAATCCTTTATACGCTCATGACCTTGAATCATACTACGCCCGGATTCCACACTGTCCTTCCGCAATCACTCGGTGTATCACACGCTTTATCCTATTCCCTAATATCTTGCAAAATCTTATAATCCGCGTTCATCAACACAATGGCCTATAATTACTCATCGCCTGTATCTCCTTACCCTTCTTCACCAACACTACCACTCCCACGCCCTGCTCCTTGCCCATTTTACCTCTTTGCTTCATGGTGTTCATCAACCTAACAAGACAACCCTCAACACATCCCAATGTTCCTATAAAATTCATTCACAATACCATCCATACCTGGCCTTACCCCTACTCATTCCATTCACTGCCTCCACACTTCCACCTCCATAATCTGACCCTCCATTTCCTCCCTATCTTCCTTACTCACTATCTCATGTATTCCATCCAGTATAACATTCCTCTCACACTTCCCCTAACACACTCCCATATGTCCTCAAACCATTTATCCACATACACTCCAATCGCTTCAGTTGTTCTAATCCTCTGCCCCGAGACGTAACTTTCGAACCCTTCCTCTACAACCATACAATCCACAGTTGTCGCATCTCTCCTCATTCTACATTTACCCAAGACATGCTTTGAAGGTCTATCACCCCACAATACATCCTCCATTCGTGCTCTCACCCTATACCCATTGAATCTTTCATTCTGCAATTCCTTCAATTTATCCCTCAAAGTCAATATTTCCTGCATGTTTTGACGGCCCCCCCTTTCATAACAACTATTCAATTGCCCCTCCAGGTATTTTTGTAGCCCATACCTCCAACACGCCTCCTCCCTCCCCAACTTCATATGATACTCACGAATACCCACCTTAGCACAATTCTCCCACCAGCCTATCACATCCTCTATATCCTTACCCGTTCCCAAAATTCAACCACCATGACGCAAAACTTATCCTCCTGTCCTCCCCAACCAATAAACTGGAGTTTAACTTCCAATACCCTTTATACATTTTCGCCACTCCTTCCCAATGCACCTCCGCTAGAACTGCACGATGATCCGAGAAACCCACGTCCATCGTTTGCACCCTACCTACTCTCACCCCCCTTGTCACATACAGTCTATCCAATCTAGCCTCGTACCCTGTCTCACAAAAGTGTGCTCCACCATGTCCCCACCCCTACCACATCTCTTAAACCCACACAATTCAATAAATCCCTTAAAGCTGCTAACACACAACCGCCCCCGAGGCTCCACGTCCTTGTTTCGGTTTACACAATTAAAATCCCCCAACTATAGCCACCTCAGCCAAGCCCCCAAAGCATATATCATATAATCATTAACAAAATCTATCTTAACCTGTCGAGACTGTTCTGCTGGCATATAGACTCCCACGAAACTAACTCTCACGCCACTCCCCTCCCCCGCCACCTTCACACCCCTACCTCCCCCCCACTCTTCCCATGCCAATAAAGTAAAAGGGCTCGACATCTGTATAATCACTGCCCTCCACCCTTTAACCTCTCCGATGATCCAGCAAACACATGGTACCCATTCAATCGTAACTCGCTTCCACACCTAAAATTATGCTCCTGAATAAATCCACTTGCACACCAAGTCATCGTAGAGTCCCCTCAACCCACCTCCTCTTCACTTCTGCCCTTAACCCATTCCCATTAATTGTTACACACTGGAAAATAAATGCGTTGGTTTGCCCTTCGGCCTCTGTGGCAGCGGCGCTGCAGACAATCCCTTACTCCCACTCTTAGTAACACTTGCACGACAATATATATATATATATATATATATATATATATATATATATATATATATATATATATATATATATATATATATAATTTTTTTTTAAAATTTAATTTTTACTAATGTTTAAACATTGTAATGAATAGTTATTTTGTTTTTCGGGGAATGTTTTTTATCCTCTGGTGGGTGATATTACCAGTCTGTCTGTTTTTCCCCGAGCATCTGGTCTTCACATTAAACAAGTTTAGAAGGTTATTATTATTCCTATCTACTTCCCTACCGCACATTCTCCTTTTTTAAAATTTGTTCCATCAATAAATAAATTTTTTTCCAAATCTTTCTTGTCATCATCTTTTATATTTGTGTTCAGTAATTTAGTTTTAACAAAAATATCGATAGTCTCATTTATTTAGTTGATAAAAAAATTTACTCTTCTCAAATTTTTTACACCCAAAATTGTTTTATCTTTTTTATGTATTAATCCTCTTCAAGGAGGGGGGGGGAGGGACTACTTAAGAAAGATCTTTTGGTCTGGGGTTGAAATTTTGATCTTTTTCCTTAAAATAACCATTTTTCCCCCATTCCCCTTTTTGTTCCATCCTTCCCACCCCTTTTCCCATTCCCCTTTCCCCAACCTCCCTCCCATTCCTCCTTTCCCCACCCCTTCCCTCTCTGCCCTTTTCCCTCTTTCACCTTTGAGTCTTTCCCTCTGAAATTCGCTCCTAGTTTAAAGGGAAAAGGGTGTCAACCACCCCATTCCATTGGGGTCCTGATGGTGATGTGTTTTCTGTGGAATCTGGTTATCTGAAAAAACCCCCCCTTCCCCCGGGTTCTACTTTTTTGTTTTAGGGACGGGGATCTCTAGGCTGCCGGGCTTCCCTTTATGACCAGACAGAAAAGAAAGGGGGGGTCCCCTGTTGTACACCCTCCCCGAGTCAATTTCATTGTCCGCAAAAAAAAAGTTTAGAATCCACTTTTAAAAATTCTGAAAGGGGTGGGGGGGAAGTGTCTAGAAACTCAAAAGCATCTCTTCTGACTGTTTAAAGCATTGGCAAAATTCTTGTTGCAAAACCCAGCGAGTTGGTTTTAAAATTGCGCCCTTTTCCCCTTCCCAGCCTTGGCAAGGGCCGAAGGGTGTTTCCCCGCAATGGGCCTGATTTTTCCATCTTTTTTCCGGGGGACAGGAGGGCCCCAAAAAAGGCCCGGCCTCCCCGGAACCCCGCAGGCACAAAAATTTTTGGTGATTTGACCCCGTAACCCTCTGAAACTCACCAAGTGCTGGACTGAACATTTGGTTTAAAAATTGTGGCCTTTAAAACCGGTAAACCCCCCAACCCTGTAGATATATGTTATGAAAACAAATGATTTAATGAAGAATAAAAACATATACATAGGCGTTATAATATCGTTTTTTTGGGGAACTCGTCATTAGAAAAAATAAAATTTTAAAAAATTTCATGTCTTAGTACACGCCTCATGTTAAAATGGGAGTCGTATGCCACGTCTTTAGGGAAACACCAGTCACCCGTCACCTAGGGGTCCAATCACCGTCACCTCATGATGAAAGCCCAATCCCTCCACCTTTTTTGGGGAAATTCCACAACTGCCCTTCATGTTGGAAACACCAATCCCCCCCATCTCATGTTAGAAATTTCCCTAAATACCACCTTTTGTTAGGGTATCAATAACCTGCCACGTCATGTTAGTAAGTCTAATTTTCCACCCATTTAAAACCCAATCTGCCCCCCCATTGGGAAACAACACCTGCCCGGGTCTTTGGTTGATGGGATAGCCAATAGGCTGTGGGGTGGCCCAGCCTCCATGGGAGGGTTCAGCTTACTACCCGCTTCTGCTCAGTTGGCAGTGATTTAGCTCTGTCACTTTAGAAGCTCACTTTAAAAAAAATACAAGTTTCTTTCCAACTTCCCGAAGGGAAAAATTTCCATATATTTTATAACTTTTTTAATAATACAGTATAAGTAAGTCTTTCTTTGATGGTTCATGTCCCCTCATGTATAAAATTTTTTTTTTTAAAAAGAGAATAAGAAATTTTCGTTTTTTCCCAAAAATTAAAAATACATTAAAAGAAAAATTTCCTGATTTTCCCAGATATTTGTTCCCTATCGGAAAAACCCCGGAAATTTAAAGCCCCACGGGAAAAAATAAAAAAACAAAAAGACCAGTGTTTATGGATGTAAAAAAAACTTTTTTTTTTTTAAAAACAGCAAATAAGTTTTTTTAATTTTTCCAAAATTAAAAATACATGTATATATAGATTTAGTCCCCTTTAAAACCGCTCGATAAAAATTTTTTTAAAACGGTTGGGAATATTAACGGGAAAAAAATAAACATTAATGGATTTAATAATTTTGTTTATAATTGGGGAAATTTTTTAGTTTGTCAAAAATTGTTTTGATGAACCCGATTAATTTAACGAAGGGTTGGCACATGTTAAAAAAGTAACTCGATACTTACCCAAACTGTTTGGGTTTTAAAGGGCTTTTTATTGAGACCACACCCGTTCAGGTTTGGGAGCTTTTCAAGTCATGACTTAATAAGTCTCTACAGAACGAGCCCTTGTCCCAATGAAGACGTGTTTCGAAAGGGTTATATCTGCATTATCCCGACAGGTATAATGCAGGTATATCGTAACTTTTTTTTAACAAAATGTTTCGTTTACGGTTTATTGTTGTCATTTTTCATTATATTTTTTATTTGGGGGGAATATTATTCTGTTTCTCGTCATTTGCTTATCATGTTCGTTAAGGTGAAATTTATGTTAAATGATGAAATACTGATAACAAAACCCAAGTTACATGGAAAGGAAGAGACTGTCAGCTTGTTTTATGTACTGTAAGTCTCATAAGTCCACTGTTCTCAAAATTTATGTCTGATCCAGTTTGGCTCTGAAAGATGAAGACCCCTTCAAGAAGAGTTGTAGACAATAAAGAAACCTCTGTTTTTGATTCTTAATGGTCTGTGAGTTTTAAAAGTTGCATAGTCGAAATTAATTACTACTTCCACCCTTAATAACCCAAGAAAAGGAAATCCACACACCTAGGGAAAATTTCCCTAAAAAGGGCAAAATAACAAACATTTCCCTTGTTTTGGCCCACCTTCATCTCTATGTTCATAATAAACTCTCCCAAAACTACATACTGAAATTACTTATTATTTTTTTATTGGAAATTTTTAAAGGGTTATTGTTTCCTGTATAACAGATAAGGCCCTCATACGTTATTAACATTTAATTACTTAATTAGTTTAATTACTTAATGCTTGAACAATGAATGGGTGTTTAAAGAGTATTAGAAAATAATATAAAATAATTTCCCGGGTTTTTAAGCCATTTTGCCTGCCTTATTAACCCACGAAAATGTATTTTTAAAAAATCATTGGGGGATAAAATTTAGAGCCCCAATGTCCCAAAAAAATTTTGTTAATTTTTTCCATTTTTGTTTTTGAAACGGAACCTGTTCCCTTTTAGAACACCTGCTGAGAAATTCTTGTTCAAGAAAATGTTTGTAGTCAAAAATAATAACTTCCTGATATTATTCATCTGGGAGACTGAGCTTTTTAAAAGATTTCCACTAACATTCATTCCCTATCACAAATTCAAAAAGACATTCTAGTTTCATCTAACATTTTAAAAATTTTTAAAATTTAGGCCCGGTCACAGAACCCACTTTGTGGCTTTCTTGACGGGGGATTACTCACCCCCAAAACCCAAAACTTGGAGACATTATCTATTAAAATAACTTAATTAGCTGCTAGATAAACCTGTACTTAGGGGGATCTTCTTATCTCTTAGATGGTGTGTCACCCTTTTTATCTTTCTCATGATTTTTTTTTTATCAGCATTTTTTCCCCTGGCATTATTTTTTTGCAAACCCTATGGCATTTTTTTTTTGTGTTACCCGAAAAATTTAAGTTACACCCCCTTCGAAATGTGAATTCAGAAATGTATTGGGGTGTTTTTTTATTCTTTAAAATTTCTTGTCGTTTAGGGGAGGGTCAACACCCAATTTAAAAACTGAAAAACTTTAGATTTAAAGCTTTAGATTGAAAAACTTTAGATTGGAAAAATTTTGGGTTCCAACCCGTTTAGTGACGTCAAGAGCTCCCCGAGGACACGGGGCAGCTTCTCTTTCTGTTTATAAAATTGATCGAGGATTTTGGTTCACAAAAAGAAGGATCCAAATACTATTAAGAGGGGGACGAAAGGATTTTTTTTTAAACCTGTTTTTCCTGGCTGTTGTTTACCTGGGGTGTTGTTTATCTGGCTTTTTTTACCTGGCTATTGTTTATATGGGCTGTTTACCTGGCTGTTGTTTACTTTGGGTTTTTTTTACCTGGCTTTTTTAAACCAAAAATTGTTTTCCCGGCTTTTTTTATTTGGGTGTTGTTTACCTTTACTGTTGTTTCCTAACTGTTTGGGGGTAGTTTACATTAGATAATGTTGAGTTTTGAACTGAGCTCAAAAGGGGGGTAAGTTTTTAAAAATTTTAAATTCATCTGTTTAAAAATGTATCCAAAATATCTAGAGAAGTAAAAAGTAAAATCATAAAATTATAAACAGGAAGGGTTTTATGATTGCCCCCACGAAAATTAAATTTAGATATAACTTTCTTAGTACCTCTACTATAAAACTAGCTATTATTTCAATCTCATTTTCACAGAATATTATAATGAGGATCCGACGCAAGTTTCAAGAATCAAGTGTGAGTGAACGAGCCAGTTTTGTGCTTATGAGGGCTTGTGGTATGTCCCTCAGTGCCATTGCTCGAGCCTCTGGTGTCAGCGTGTCCACCGTGTTTAAGTGGACACAACGCTGGCTTCACGAAACTAATGTCAACACAAAACCTTCAAAGCAGAAGCCTCACGAAGCACCTGAAGTGGATGGTAGTGCTGGAACGACACGACTTTCAACGCCTTCGATGGATTACCGTACTCTTACCCATCCAGTTATCAGCACCAACATTCTCTCCATAACATCCAGAAGAACAAAATCAGAATCCAACCTTTTCCGAGTGTATATAAGATCTGGAAGTGGCATACAAAACTCAATCAGTGTTTAATATTTTTCTGGGTAAATTATTACCAGCGATCACTTCACATGACTGAAACAGAATATCTTCCTCTAATTCTGGAACACATGCGCTGGAGGGTCCATTACAGCCTTTCTCCTCAGAAAAAAAACGAAAAATAATAAGAAACATGTCAATAGATCTTTAAACAGAGAAATAAACTAAAAGTAACCATTGTAGAGTTTCTGACTACTATTATGAATATTCTTCACCCTGAATATATCCTGACTAATTAATGCCTACTTCGTTCTTATAAAATCACTCGATTATGGACACAAATGGTGAACTGTCGATAATAATAATAAGAGATACTATAACAGTTACGTAGAACCTTCACTGACAACTTTATACCCAAGCAGTGGACTTTATCAAGTCACAAACAGATGAATCTAGTAATGGAAAGGTGATGATATAAACAATAATTAGTAGCTGTGTAGTGAAGAGTACGTGAGGTGCACGTGAGATGCACGTGAGGTGCACGTGAGGTGCACGTACTATAGCAACCACTGTCATTGCTGCAGTTGTTAGAGGTTCTGATGAGTGAAGACTCAAAGTGTCTTCTCTGAATGTCTTTCTCTTTAGTAATTAGTAGTGTGCCATTTTAATTTATTATAATTGTGGAAATTAAGGTGACTTAAGCAGACGTTGTTAAGAGTATCCATTCCGCTGGTATATTTGTGTTTTCACATGTATTTGTGTTGGTCTCTGGATGACTAAATTACGTATATTTTGACACAGTTGTGTCAGGGTTGTATATCACTGCAGCAGCTGAGTTACATTGGTCGTGTTTCGTGTGATGTCTTTGCTGTCATAAATCAAAAACCATATTCTTTATTTGCATGAAGCACTGGATATAACTGATATAGAAATAACTGACATGTTTAACAGACTTATCATAAGCTCTGGATATACAGAGTATTTCGCCAGTTTTAAGAAAAAAATAATAAGGAAAAAAACATTCAGTCATTCACTTAAGGTCCCACTTCTGGCATAATTAGTTAGCTGGGGACAGTTAGGGCAAGACTTAATAACTATCACTGAGTTCATTGCTAACCTGGACAACACAGTCTGGTATTTTACTGGCTGGGTTAGTCTCTACAGACACAAGAATTTATTAAGTTTATTTACTAAATTAGTAATCTGATGGAAGGTTAGTAAAGCCTAGTTAGTATTATTTCTATGGTCTCGGCAACTTTGCAGAGTTCTCTTGGTCCTTGAGTATCGCCTTTTATGTCTTCCCACATATTAGCATAATATAGTTGTTTGTAATTCTTTATAAGCAGCTGGAGTTCCTCAAGGTGCTGCAGCCCAGGGACCTACAAAATCTTAATCTTAATATACCCTTCATATGTGTTAAGATCGGTACTTCAGTTCAGATTATTATTTAGTTTGCTTAGAAATATAATTCTAGGAATAGTTATTCTATTGCTGAGTTAGCTAAATTTTTGTATTATACAAATTCTAGAAGTAAATGTATATTAAGAGCCCCTGGGGTGGTATTTTGCACAAATAAAAAGTTCCTAAACAATTTTATTAAATAAATAGTACTTGGAAATTATCTGAGCTATGTTCATATCCATTTTTTTTTTTTCGTTCTCGATAATTAAAGATTTTTTGTAAATAAAGTTGAAAAGGCGTGGAAAGCACACACACGCACACACACACACACGTCGACCAGTGAAGAGGCGGGGCCAGGAACTATGACTCGACCCTTGCAACCACATATAGGTGAGTACACACACACACACGTGCACACTCCCAGCCTGGTACCCCCAGATACAGAAAGAAGAACGTTCAAAAATTAGTAACAGATAGAAGTATCAGCGTGTGGCACACAAATGTAAATAAAATCACTAATACGTACGAAACCATATACGAAGAAAAACAGGGAAAAAAAAATTCCCAAAATTATCTACCATAGAATACTAGACCAAAATATTGATACCATTCCAGCATCCCGTCTGTGTCTGGCTTGTAACAAGACCTACAAAATCTTAATCAGGACGAGCTGCCTTATTTATGACAGAACTTTTAAATTGGGTCTTATATGAAGGTTACATCAAGGAGAATAAAAACATGCTACAAAAAGTTTGAGAATTTTAATAATTGTAAAAGTGACTAGGTTTTATTATTTGTAACAAACTTAATGTAATTTCTGGAATCTTAGCATCATACGCACATCAGTGTATAAGCTGAAATTAGTACGTGTCTTGTATATATACAGCATTTATCTTAACTTTAAACTGCATCATTACATACGTTACTGAACGTCAGTAACGTATGTATGTATATGTATGAGAGATGTGTGTGTGTATATTTATGTGTTTAATACTCAGAATAAGACAGACAAAGCAAACAAGTCCCTAAAACTAACGTCTGACATCACAGAGGTTCCCATCACAGCTTCCTTTGACAGTGAAGCGACCACAACACTGAACAATAATAATCAATACAAAGCAGCAGTAAGCAATACAACAGCAGGTAGCAATACAACAGCAGGTAGCAATACAACAGCAGGTAGCAATACAACAGCAGGTAGCAAGGAAGAGAGACACAAAAACCGACCTGAATGGGGACAACTGTTTGTCATACAAAAGTCTCAAATCTTCCAAATTAATGAACCTTAGTTCAGCAGTCTGATAGAGTTAGATCAAGAGTTAAACTCTGTACCCGAATTTGTCTCACGACAGTAAGTTTATTCAGGCATACATAAATACAGTTACATAGATTATCATACATAGCAGCATATGTGTAGAGGACCCAGGATAACCCAAAATACAGTCAAAGTGACTTATTTCCATTGGGGTCCTTTTAATACTATTATTATGCTATGAAGGAGATAATATCTTATTATTATACTATAAGAAGATATACTAGGAATAAGGTAAAAAGAGTTATTTACATTTACATTTATCACTCTCCTCTCTTTCTGTAGCTACATTCTTTAGGCACCTTTTGGCTCTCTTCTTGAACTGGTTCATGCTATGACTGGCTTTGACATGTGCAGGCAGTCTGTTCCATTCCTTTATTGCTGTAGCAATAAAGGCCACTGACTGTGGGAACTACAAAGTTGTGCTCTCTCCCCCTAGTACTATGACTGCTTTGGTTCCCAGCCTTGACAAAATTGGCAGCAAGATATTCTGGACACTGTTTGTGATCAATTTTATAAACTTTATTTAACTTCAGTTGTTTTACTGTCTTCAACATTCAGAATATCCAATTGTTGTAATTCATCCTGGCCTACATAGACTTAAACCAGTCTATGGAACCTATGCCGATAGCTTGAAGTTTCTCTCATAATATATTGTGGTTGACAGTATCGAAGGCCTTTTGCAAGTCTAAGGTTACCATTCCTATGAAGTTCCCTATCGACATTTCAGTACTTATGTAATCCATCAGATTAATTAGGGAGGTGTCGGTTGAGTAAGATCTCCTAAAGCCTGATTAGTAAATATGAAGAATGTTGTTGTCAAGTAAGTATTGAAAATTTCACACATATCCTTATCACTGTCAGTGATCTGACCTGATGTACTCTTAAGTGGGCCTATCTTGTCCCTAATCTTACTTCTGTATACCTGAAAGAAACCTTTGGGTTAGTCTTCGAATTCCTTGTGACCTTAGCCTCATAATCCTTTTTTGCTTTTCTTATTCCTTTTTTATTTCTCTCTTTAATTGAAAATATTGATTTTTAACTGCCTATCCCTCTTTTGATACGCCTAAATATGCCTCTCTTTGACCAATGAGATGTTTTAATCTATTGTTCATCCTTTAAGGATCATTTTGTTAGATCTAATTTCCTACTCGGAACAAAAGTTGTCTGGGCAGCCAGAACTACACTCTGGAAAAATGTCATATTGGCAACCAAAACCACCTACCTGACCCATAGTCAGGTCATCCATTAGCCCACCTAGGTAATTTCTCAGCCCCATGAAGTCAGCCAAGCGAAAGTCTGAAACAGAGACTTGATTGCTACAGTCCTGAATTCAAGGCCTCAAGACTTAACAATGGTTTACTTGGCTACTGCAGTGGACACTTGTGATATGTTACCTGGGATGGGGAAAATGCCGTCTGTGTTGTCGGCGTCACCCTCCATTTGTTCGGGGAAGGGGAGTCCATTATGACATGTGGCGCCTTCCTTCCCTCTATACAACGTTTTTGCAAAGTATATTTAATTTTGAATGTATTAGTGAGGTGCTGCCTCCATGGTTAGTGGCAGTCTATGGTTCTAGCTATCCTGAAGCCAGACCAGAACTTCAGAGAAAACCCAAACAACCACCTGATCTTACTGATGACCTGCATCTGCAAGTTGTTAGAGAGGATGCTGAGCATTCGTGTCGTACGAAAGGTTGTGTGTCTATGGTTCAGTTTGGATTTCACAAGTTCCGGTTAATGGCGGACCCTTTAGATCGTCTGGCTGGTGACTTGTAGCAGGGTGTTGCAAGATGCCTTCAAACCATGGAGGTCTTCTTCGCCCTGAGGCCCTGGGAACCCAATGACAGCGTGGAGGCTTCGCATTCCTTGCTGTCTCCTAACTATATCTCACCCAGGAAGTGTGCAAAAATTGAGTCTAGGAATCTTTTGATAGCACCTCGTATGTAAGGTTATGGAGATTATCTGGAAAAGAGTAATGTAGCAACTGGAAAGCAGTGGATGCACAAACAACAGCCAGCATTGTTTTAAAGTTGGCATTTTTCGTCTCACAAATTTGCTAGTTCTATGATATGGTAATGAAAGTTAGGCAGGAGAGAAAGGGATGAGTGGACTGTATATTTTCGGACTGTAAGAAGGCGTTTGATAGTGTCTCACGAAAGACTGGGACAATAGCTAGAGGAGAAGACAGAAGTAACAGGGAAAACACTTCAGTGGACTGAGTGAATGAATGAATGTTTAATAGGAAAGATACAAGGAGTCATTGTCCGGGAGGAGGTGTCAGGATAGGAGAGCTTTACGGGTGGGGTTCCAGAAGGGTCAGTACTTAGACATTGCTATTTCTTGTGTAGCAGCGTTATATGACCCTAGTAGGTTTGGGTTTAGCGCTTGATTTTGATAATAATAACAACATTTCTTGTGTTTGTAAACGACATGACGGAAGAAATCAACTGAGGGGTGTGTCTGTTCGCAGTTGATGTAAAACTAATGAGGAGAATACGAAGAGGAGCACACCGGAGACAGTACAGATGGATCTGTGGGATTGGTCTGACAAGTGACACAGTTATGAAAATAGGTGAAGAACAAAGGCCAGAAGGAAAGTGTAGTTTCGATGAACAACGGCTGCAAGCCTTTTTAAATGAGAAGAACATCGAGGTGAGAATCGTTCAGAACAGGTTTGAGGCGCATATTAACCTGATAACGGTCGCAGCAAACTCGAAACTACAAATTTAAGGATGGCTTTCAGGAATCTCAACAAAGAGACATTCACGACTAGTCCCGGGGTTGAGGGGTATAAACTATGTGGTAAGACTAGAGGCGCTAAACCTGAGGTCATTAGAGGACAGAAGGACAAGTGTTGACATGATTACGACTTACAAAATAGTGAGAGTAACTGACATGGCGGACAGGGCAAGTCTGATAGGAGGGTCTCAGGCACCAGAGGGCACAGCTGGAGGGTCTCAGGTACCAGAGGGCACAGCTGGAGGGTCTCAGGCACCAGAGGGCACAGCTGGAGGGTCTCAGGCACCAGAGGGCACAGCTGGAGGGTCTCAGGCACCAGAGGGCACAGCTGGAGGGTCTCAGGTACCAGAGGGCACAGCTGGAGGGTCTCAGGTACCAGAGGGCACAGCTGGAGGGTCTCAGGCACCAGAGGGCACAGCTGGAGGCACAGAGCACAAATGAGTCACAGGGATGGCAATAAATATTTTTTCTATCCTCAGAGTGACCAGGAAATGTAACGACTGAGACAGAGAAGTGGTAGAGGCAGACTCCATACATTGATTTAAGAATAGCTACGATCAAGCTCACGCAGCCAGGAGAGTACTCAATAGCAGCCTGCAACAGCAAATAGGTGACTTCAAATAGGAGAGTACACACACACACACACACACACACACACACACACACACACACACACACACACACACACACACAAACACACTCACTCTCGTAATATTTTCATTGACTCCAAGTGTATAAATATTTAAAATAAACTTTTCCTTGTATGTTTCAGTAAAGAGGATGACGAGTATATGGTGGATGGTGTTTCCATTGTCTGCTGTTGTTGTGTTGGAGATGCAGATACCAGCACCTGTTGGTAGTCATACAATGTACTTGTATATGTAAGTTGGTAGATACCAGCACCTGTTGGTAGGTCATACAATGTACTTGTATATGTAAGTTGTGTAGATACCAGCACCTGTTGGTAGGTCATACAATGTACTTGTATATGTAAGTTGTGTAGATACCAGCACCTGTTGGTAGGTCATACAATGTACTTGTATATGTAAGTTGTGTAGATACCAGCACCTGTTGGTAGGTCATTCAATGTACTTTCTATATATTTTTATTAACAACTTGGACGTTTCCCACCGAGGCAGGGTGACCCGAAAAAGAAGAAATACTTTCATCATCCACGCCAACACCTGTCTTGCCAGAAGCGCGCCCACGCTACAGTTAAAAACCTGCAACATGTGTGTGTGTGTGTGTATATATATATATATATATATATATATATATATATATATATATATATATATATATATATATATATATATGTTTTTGTGGCATTTATGGATTTGGAAAAGACGTATGACAGGATGAATAGGGGGGCAATGTGGCAGATGTTGCAAATGTATGGAATAGGAGGTAGGTTATTGAAATCAGTAAAGAGTTTTCACGAGGATAGTGAGGCTCAGGTTAGAGTGTGTAGGCGAGAGGGAGATTATTTACCAGTAAAAGTAGGCCTTAGACAGGGATGTGTGATGTCACCGTGGTTGTTCAGTGTATTTAAAGATGGAGTTGTAAGAGAAGTGAATGCTCGGGTGTTGGCAAGAGGTGTGGGGTTAAAAGATAAAGAATCTAACACAAAGTGGGAGTTGTCACAGTTTCTCTTTGCTAATGACACTGTGCTTTTGGGAGATTCTGAAGAGAAGTTGCAGAGGTTGGTGGATGAGTTTGGTAGGGTATGTAAAAGAAAATTAAAAGTGAATATAGGAAAGAGTAAGGTGATGAGGATAAATAAATAGGTGGTGAAAGATTGAATATCAGATTGGAGGGAGAGAGCATGGAGGAGGTGAATGTATTCAGATATTTGGGAGTGGGCATGTCAGCAGATGGGTCTATGAAAGATGAGGTGACTCATAGAGTTGATGAGGGGAAAAGGTGAGTGGTGCACTGAGGAGTCTGTGGAGACAAAGAACTTTGTCCATGGAAGCAAAGAGGGTAATGTATGAGAGTATAAATATACCAACGCTCTTATACGGGTGTGAAACATGGGTTGTGAATGTTGCAACAAGAAGAAGGCTGGAGGCAGTGGAGATGTCATGTCTGAGGGCAATGTGTGGTGTGAATATAATGCAATGCAGAGAATCCGTAGTTTGGAAATTAGGAGGAGGTGTGGGATTACCAAAACTATTATCCAGAGAGCTGAGGAGGGGTTATTGAGATGGTTTGGACATATAGAAAGGATGGAGCAAAATAGAATGACTTCGAGAGTGTATAAATTTGTAGTGGAGGGAAGGCTGGGTAGGGGTCGGCCTAGGAAAGGTTGGATGGAGAGGGTAAAGGAGGTTTTGTGTGCGAGGGGCTGTGACTTCCAGCAAGCATGCGTAAGCGTGTTAGATAGGAGCGAATGGAGACAAATTGTTTTTAGGACTGTGAGGAAGGTAATATTTATGAAGGGATTCAGGGAAACCGGCAGGCCGAACTTGGGTCCTGGAGATGGAAAGAATAGTGTCTGCACTCTGAAGGAGGAGTGTTAACGTTGCAGTTTTATAACTGTAGTGTAAGCACGCCTCTGGCAAGACAGTGATGGAGTGAATGATGATGAAAGTTTTTCTTCTTCGGGCCACCCTGCCTTGGTGGGAGAAGGCCGATGTGTTAATAAAAATTATATATATATATATATATATATGCAATAAGATCACAGTAAACAGGTGATATTACAATACGTAGAACAATCCCTTTTTCACAGTGGTTGTTCTGCATGTGTGTGTGTTGCAGAGAACGCTGGAGATGTGTATAACAACAGAACTGTTCTCATTTCCACCGTTCTTCTCTACATTGGACTGACAAAACGTGTTCATAGTAAAGATAATCAAGTGTTGCTTATGTCTCATTCATCATAGAGTTGTTAGGAAGGATTATGAATCTAGTTTCTGTGATGTCTTATCTAGGTGAGTTAAAGATATCTACACGGCGTCTGCAGTCTCTGCTGAATTGACGAGGATGGTGAAGTTTAGAAAAAATCTCTTCTAGGAGATAGCATTCTTCTTCAAAAATTCACTACTTCAAATGCATAGAGAATCCAGGAAGAAGCCTATGATGACGCCGCGATTAGTCTTGTGTCATCGTGCGAGTAGAAACGAAGAAGATCGTGTTGACTAGTAGACTTCAGAACGCAGTTCGTGAGCAGAGTTGCACACAAGAGCATCGAGGGAAGGTAGGATGCCGTCGATTTCATCTTCAAGTTGTACTGGATAGTGGGCTTGACCTGGTTCAGTCTGTGTTGGAGTAGAGTGACGAGGAATCGTCTAAGAGTTATGATGAATATGTCGTAAATATAAAGGAGCCAGGTAGCCAAGGAGGGAATATTAAAGGAAAACCTTTCAGGATCGAGATATTCCATCTGTAAGGTCGCCAGATGGAATATCTCACTTAAATGGTGAATATATCACTTAATGGTGAACCCACAGGTAGACCAAAAAGTCTGCCGAAAGGAAATATTTTCAAGAGAAAAACTGTTAAAAGAAACACATAGTTCACAGAGTTATATAAAGTCGCTGGCTGAAACAGAGAGGTCGAGTGTCATCGACTTTCCGTCACAGGAGTTGGGCTGCTTGTGCTGAGGGTAATTTAGTAAACAGGGATGTAACGTCTAGTCTGGGGAGCTTCTATTTTTTGATGTTGGTGTTTTGGATGCGGTTGAGGAGGTCGCGAGAATGTTTTAAACGTGCGTTACTGATGGTACCCAAGAGTTTTACAAAGTGTTTGGATAAAATCCTTAACAGTTTATGGGAGCCTTTGTCTATTCCAGATGAGATGGATCTCAGTGGAAACGGGTGTAGCCAAGGTGAACATATTACTAATCTAAATAATTGTGTTGTCTGGTAGTTGAAGACTCCAGATATCAGCGTTAAATTCATAATAAAATGCACATGTCTGGCGTATAAAAAAAATATTATTTTAACAAAATTCGGCTTGTTTGATCACTCTGGCGTAAGCATAAATGTTCGTCTCAACCCCCCAACGTAATTTTTGCATAAATTTTTTCCCTTCTTCCTCCCGACAAGTGGGTGACAATTAGAAATATTCATCCATTTCTCTTTTTTATTTCAGATTAGGCTATAGCATGAAACTAAGGACGTAATCTTCATTTTCTCGACAGGTAAACAGGATATGAAGTCGTCCATGATGCGCCTGCAGCAGACTGGTCTCTCAACACAGGTGGTGGAGGCTTGGCTGGTCACACAGGTGGTGGAGGCTGTGTTGACCTCAACACAACATGGCAGCTACTCTGTAATTATCATTACGGACGGCACTACCTCACCCTCCACTATCTTCATGGCAAGTGTCGTAGCTTTCTTATATAACATTAGCGTAGAAATCATTTTAGCAGCAGTAATTTTAGCAGTTGTAAGATTATATTATCTCATATGTTAGATTAAGAAGCCACTAACGAATTATTGTTTATAATAATAAGCTCACTATTCTATTAAATCATTAATTCATATTACCCTCCTCTCCTCCTCCCTCCCATCATCTTCCATTATTTCCATCCTTCCCCATCCTTCTACCTCCCATCTTACCTCAGTTCAGGTCATATTTGATTGATTGATGATACAGTTATAATGTATTAATTATTTAATACACCGATACTGTCAAAATTGATTGCGTGAAGTGGAACCACAAATGCAATGAATAATTGTAGTCCTTCAAACTGTACTTCAATGAAAAACCTTTGTCTGGACACCAACAAAATATGTTGGGTTTGTTACTGAGATAAGTTTAATATGAAAATGCTGATTCCAAATTTGAAGTCGAAACTGAGCTAACATAATTTCAAGTTGCTCCCCAGCCTTGGTGGTGCGCGGGTGAGCTCAGTTGTCCCCTGGGGAGGTTAGGTGAAATTTTATTTTCACCATCATGGCGGATACATACCGGCGACGTGTCAACACTGTCTGTGTGGACTTGATTAAAGGTGCTGTGTATCCTGATAATGCTGAGATCATCTTGCCATTGGTTCTCCGTGACACCTTCGGAATATCGACTGAGGCCATTTATGGCATATCTTTGAACGGATCAGCCAGATTTTTCGTCAAGTTCAACTCCACTGGCGTGTATGAGGAAGTGGTGGACAAGTTTCAGGACAAGCCTATTGTCGTCAACTCGGATTGGAGGTGCGTATGCGTGATGTGTCCGCACATTACTCTTGGATTCACGTGAAGAACCTCCCGTTTGAGGCTGCTGAATTTGATGTTCGGCGAGTATTCGGCCAGTATGGGACTATACATGTAGCTAATGTTGGTCGGTGGCAGCAGGAACTTATGCTGGCATGCTGGCGGATCATACTCCTCAAAATGACTTTGAGGAGGCATATCCTCATACGTTCAGATGCAAGAGTTTCGTACTCAAGTATACGTTTCGTATGCTGGACAGGTGAGGACGTGCCGGCTCTGCGTGCCCGGGACATATGGCGGCTCACGTGTGATCAACGCAGGGAGCGGCAACCAGGACGTCGAGAGGATGGGACTTATCGTACTTCGACGGACCTGAGAGAAATGACCAAGACGAGTGTACAGTTGGATGTGGCGGAGGTCCTTGATACTGAGGATGTCCCTCGGAGTTGGAGTGAGGCGGTTGATGCTGCGGAGGAGGCCGTTTGACTTTACCCACAACAAAGCAAGAAGAGGAGCAGGAGTGTTCCCAGGTTGCCATGGAGGGTGACTTGTTGGAGGTGGTCTCTGAGTTATCGAGGCCTTGTTTCGAGGACATCCAGAGCCTCCTTGGGAGCCCGTCGCCGGCGGTGTTTTGGGCTTGGATGAGGACTCATCTGGTGTTTTGGAGCATCCGGAGTGCGAGATTGGTCCGGTAGAGGACCTTGTTGACTCTGTGCCTGTGGTGGTGGCTGAGGTGGAGGTGCATAGGGAGGAAGGTAATAGGGAGATGGAATGTGTGGAAGCATCCCGCAAGCGGCCCAGTGGGGATTCTGAGGATGATGAGATAACCCCGGGCCAAAGGTCTTCTAAAATGGCCTGGAGGGATGTTGTCAAGGGGAAGAAGGTTGTGCCCCAAGGAAAGAAAAGTGGGACAGGAGTGAAGGAGGTAGGGCACAAAGTGGGGTTTCTGTGCCAGTTGTGACAGGGTCTGTGTGCCGAAGTGGCAAACCCCCTTTGACCTATTCAGGTGTCTCAACTTAAATGTTAATGGGCTCCGGGCGGAAGTTCGGAGGAGATGGATTGAGGGGGCGCTCAGACGGTTGAATGTGGATGTATGCTTTCTCCAGGAGCATAATTATAGGTGTGGTAGGGATTTGTGTTTGAAGGTATATAAGTGTTATACTGGGAGTTCGGGGCATTTCAAGGGTGGGGTGATGGTGGGTATACGTGAGACCAGCCCTTTCAAGTTAAAAGCCTGGGAGGAGGGGGGTGGGGGTAGGATAGTTCGGGTGGATGGGGTTTGGGGAGATATACAGGTGTGTTTCATTGGTGTATATATCTCGGCGACTTCCAATCGCCGTGTAAGGATGATTTTGTACGTGATGATTTGGTTTATGCGTTGAGAGGTTTACCGTTGGTTACGATAATTGCCGGGATTGGAATTGCATTATTAGAGGGAGGGATGTGGAACCTCGAGGGGCGGGTTGTTTGTTGCAGAGCTTGAGGGAGGTGCTGAGGGCGGTTAGTGTAGAGGATGTGGTTAGGGGAGGAGGGTGGCGTGTGGATCACACATATATTAAACAGGGTTATGCGGCTAGGTTGGACCGGGTATATGTATCAGGGGCAGTTCAGGTAGGTGAGGTTAAATGTCAGGATTTTGGTTTTCTGATCATAGGGGTGTGTTGGTAGAGATGGGATGGGCTGGGGCGGTGAAGATATATTCGGGTATTGGAAATTAAATGTGAGGTTGTTGCAGGGTTGGATCACAGGGAGGTTTTGCGGATTGGTGGGGTCGAGTATGGAACGATGGGAAGGGGATGAGTAATATAGTGGAATGGTGGAGTGTGCAGGCTAAAGTGGCAATCCAGGAATTTTATAGGCAACTGGGTAGGGAAGATGCTAGGCAAAGATTGGGTATGTTGAGGTACCTAGAGGGGCAATTGAGGACTTGTTATGAGAGTGGAGGGCGGTATCCCCTAGCTGAAATTGATCAGCTGCGGTCACGATTGCGGGAGTTGCAGAATGAAAATTTTCATGCTCTGAGGGTACGAGGAGGTTTAGAGGAAGTTTTATGGGGGGATAAGCCCTCTGCGTTAGTGTTACGTACTTTTCAGAACCGGAGAAGAGATATGACGGTCATGTCTCTGAGGGTAACTGAGGAGTGCCGTGGGTATCGGAAGGAGCAGATTCTTCGTACCACGGAAGCCATGAGTTATTATGCGGATGCTTGGTTTGAGTGTAAGATGAGTCAGGGGGAAAGTGATGGGGTATCCCGGGATGTAATTTTAGATTGTATAGTTGAGAGGATAGGGCTGGAGATAGAGAGAGTATGGAAGGGTCTATAACTGAGGAGGAGGTTTGGCAGGCAGTGAAAGGTCAGGCCCTGGGCAAGGCCCCTGGCCTGGATGGGATTTCTGGGGATTTTTTATAGTTCATTGGGAGGTTCTGCGAGGGATGCTAGTTAGGCTGTTTAATGCTATGAAATTGAAAAGGGAGTTTGGGCGGGATATGTCAATAGGTAATGTAGTTTTACTGCCGAAAAATCGTGCATGTGGGATGGTTGAGGATTATAGGCCAATCACACTTATGTGTGCAGATTATAAGATATTTGCACGAATTCTTGCTAATAGAATGAAAGGAGTTTTGGAGAGCTTACTGGAGGGGGGTCAGTATGGGGTACCAGGGAGAAGTATGAGGGAGGGTCATCGGAGGATCAAAGGTTTTTTAGAGAGCAGAAAAGCTGGGGGTGTTTTAAGGCTTGATTGGGAAAAGGCGTATGATAGTGTTGATAGGGATATGTTGCAGGCGGTGCTTTTACGGCAGGGGTTTGGGGCGGAGGTCGTGGGTTGGGTCAGCACTTTGTACGAGCATGCACGTTTGAGGGTACAGGTGAATGGGAGGTTGGGGACCGAGGTGCGTTTGGGGCGGGGCTGCGGCAGGGTGCCCTTGTCACAGCTCCTGTTTGCGTGTTTACAGGACCCTTTTTCAGGTTAGTGTCAGAAGGGGAGGGAAGGGAGTAATCATGGGGTGGCAGAAACGGGTATTATAGGTTATGTAGACGACACCACTATTTTAGTAGGCACAATGGAGGGGTTAGGTAATGTAAATAGGATAATTGAGGTTTTTGGTTTGGCCACTGGTATGCGGGTGAATAGGGTAAAATCGAAATTATTGGAGGTGGGGGAATGGGTAGGGGAAGCGTTGGGTCAGGGTTTTGGGTGGCCAATAGTGGATAGGTTAAGGATATGTGGTGTGTGGTTTTGTACTCAGGCGAGTGTTGTGCGGGAGGTGAATTCCTCGGCAGTGGTTAATGCTGCTCTGGGTAGGATGGGGGGGTGGCGACCTGGAGAGGTCACTCTCTTGCAGAGGGTTGTAGTTATTAATTCCTTAGTTTACAGTAAGTTGTGGTATGTAGCTGCAGTATACCCCCTTGTGGAGGACGATGTTTTAAGATTGCAAAGTCGGGTATTAAGGTTTATATGGGGTTATGGGAGGCATTGGTTAGGGAGGGATGTGGTAATGACTAAGGTAGCGAAGGGAGGGTTAGGTTTGATATCACTGCAGAGACGTTTGATGGGCATATATGTTAGGCAGGAATACCTAGCACGAGGTGGGATTAGAGGAGTGAGAGTGGGGAGGGTAATGAGTGAGGTTCGCAGATGGTGGAAGGGTTGGAATTTGTTGTTTTGTGATTCAATTTTAAGGTATCTTTTGGTGGTTCCAGATCCTGGTAAGGTGAAGGTAGGGAGGTTAGATAAGGTGGGAGGGCGAGAAAAGGAGGTTTTAGGTATGGAGGTTTATCCGTGTTATGATTGGAATGTAACGTGGTTTTGGTTTAGGCGTTTAAAGTTGCCTCCTAAGGTACGTGAGATTGGTTTTCGGTTTTTACATGGTATATTGGCGTCTAGGGCTCAGTTTTTTGTGATGGGACTATCGGGCGATGGGTTTTGTCAGCGCTGTGGGTTATGGGATACGGCTTTCCATGTTGTATATTTTTGTGAGGGTCTTGAGGGGGTGAGGGAATGGTTTTTAGGGATCATCCGAGGTGTGGGGGGTTTATCGGTGTTAAGATGTTTAAGTCTGGATGTTGTGGGGTGCCCAGAGGATGTGAGGCGTGCGGTGATGTATTTGGTATTGGATTATATTTGTTTCGTGGAGTATGAGGGAGGTTCGGAGTGATGTTAGGATTAGGGCTTTGGCAGCGAGATTTTATAGGACTAAGTGTAGGAACCAGGAGTTGTATGGGAGGGTGTGGGATAGGTTTTTTTCTGAGGGTTATAGGCAATTGTCGATGGGGTCGTTGTTAGGTTAACTCTGAGCTATAGTTTCTGGGGTTTTTACAAGGAAGGGGTTGGTCTCTGGTGTGGGGGGATGTTGAAGGGTTAGGTGTGAAAGTTGTTTTCGTGGGGTTTATGTATGGGGTTGGGGAAGGGGTGGTTTCTCGGGGTTTTCCCGGTCATCCACTCACCCTTTTCCCCTTGGGGAAAGGGGTAGGGGTTTTTCTTTTTATGGATGAGTATGTGTGTGGTATGTTTGGTGACTCGGACAGGGGGGGAGGGGAGGTTTTGGGTGGTTCTTTTTTTGTCCTTTTTGGGTTTCAGGTTTTTTTCCAAAGGGGGTTTGCCTTCCTTGGGGGCCAGGTGTGTGCCCTATGTGTTTATATTTTGGTTTTCCTTATGGTTCTCTTTTCAAAGAGGTTAAAGTTTTTTTTTTATACTATTATTCCCTTTTCATGGCTTGTTATCAGGCAATATTCCTTGTATTTTAATATGAGAAGATGTTATGCAGTTCTTTCTTTCTATGTATGTATAGACACTGGATGGGACTGATTCGATGACTTTATCACTGTGAGGTGTTGGTACCAGGCCACGGGTTTCCTTTTACGGAAGTTTATATGACTTGCACGCAATGTGTGTGTGCCTAGGATCATTATTATTGTTGGGTCACACTATCACGGGTTTTAGTTGTAGGTTTAGGGTTTTCATCGTCTGTTTTTAAAACCCTTTTGGGGTTTCTATGTTTTGTTTCTGTTAGGTATATTTTGTGTGTTTCTTTTTTGTATACATGTTGGATAGGATCTTATATATGTTTTGTTGTACTATGTGTAAATTGCTTTGCAGATCTTATAGGATCCATAATCACGGTTTTGTTTTGTTACTTTCATTTGGAATGCTTAGGATGTTTTATTTGTGAGACGGACTTTTATAAAAAAAATAAAAAAAATAAATCACATTTTTTTGGTTACTTACATGTTTGTGTGGGTTAAGTTTGTTTTAGCATTGTGGGGAGGTTAGGAGTTATGTAACGCTATATTTTGTATTGTATGTTGCATTTATGTCTCAGTCTAATGTTGTATTGACAACGTTTTGTAAGCATCATTAAGATTGGTATAAAGGTTACCGTTTTTTTCGGAGTTTTTAGGTTTTGTTTGTAAGTTTAATGTTTTTATTTTGAAGTTTCGTTGTTATAGGTAGTTAGGTTTTTTGGTGTTATTATGGAACATTCTTGTGTGGGGTTTCAGTGCTTACTGTTGTTTTGGTATATCTTTGTTATGACCTTACTTGTAGTAAGGTGACTACTTGTGTATTGCTAGTATGAAAATTGTAAGTTTTTAAATAAAATATAAAAAAAAAAACATAATTTCAAGAGTTGTTAATTTTTAAAATGTTCGGTCAAAATTTTCAACGTAAGTAATATAACTAGTCATTAGATACTTAAAGCAACATTTAGCAATATATTCTCACTGGAAGCACAAAATATTAAAAATTGCTTTAAGCATTTGGCTTACGCTTATGACTAAAAAAGGGTTTTCTCTGAAGAAACCATCAGTAGTCCCCCATCATGGTGGGACTGATAGTGTACCTCCATTGTATTGATGTGATGAAACCTTTCACCATGATCATCACTAACAACGCCAAGATTGGATGAAATGAACTCCAGGTGTGGAAAATATCGCTTTAACTTTCAAGAAACCGTTACAGGCATCACCCAGACCGTTACAGCCATCACCCAGACCGTTACAGCCATCACCCAGACCGTTACAGGCATCACCCAGACCGTTACAGTCCATCACCCAGACCGTTACAGCCATCACCCAGACCGTTACAGTCCATCACCCAGACCGTTACAGGCATCACCCAGACCGTTACAGCCATCACCCAGACCGTTACAGCCATCACCCAGACCGTTACAGCCATCACCCAGATGGGAAGTAAAGGGGGAGACGCCTAGAGAATTGTCAGTTCCGTACTTACCCTTAAATTCTAAGAATTAGCCTCGTAACTCCTTAGACTAATTATGCACTACAATTACTGCTTACTACTACATTTATTTAGGCTAAGAGATATTCGTTTAGCTTAACGTAGTAATTACACTACCCACACATTAATTAGGCTGTAGGCACCTTCAGTCCGCCAGTTTGAGTGGCCACCGGGTTGACTGAGCCGACAGCGGGAGTCACGCTAGCACCAGGGAGCCGCCCAGGCAATTTTCCTCGTGGATACCGAGGATTACAAGGGACCGCCACGACCTGGATTTATCACCTCAATAGGCTCACTACAGAAGAGACAGTGGCCCGTGACTCCCAAACAGGTATTCTCAGGTGCACCCACAGCCCACACCTTGTATTGAGTGCGCACTTATTCAGTGGGGTTTGCGTCAAGGTCAGCTAACTCCCGCACCAGTCAGAGCCTTGGAGAAGCCACGGTCTATCACTATCACACTGCCTCCTGTGTGGAACAAGGTGAGTACCCATTATTTCAGGAGCTACGGTGGGGCGGTTGGCTCTACGCTGAATTTCATGACTGAAACAGGGACCACTAACCCTACCCAATCGTGAACCCCACACACAGCTTCTACTCTGCACACCAGATGTGACTGAAAAAGTGCATTCTCAAGGACATGCGACAACCCTGTGCTCTGGAGGCTTTTATGTATTGCACTTACTCGCCATACTTGTCTGTTCTTTGCCTGGAACACGGTCTTGAGGGCCATTCTTTGAGCTTGTAGTGAATGGAGATCAAGTATTAACCCTATCACTTTTAGACCCTCACTAGCGGTCGTAGTATTTCTTAGTCGTAGTAGAATTGTCATGCATTCATATGTATCCTTTAATAACACAGCATAAGCCACTGGTCATAGCTCAGTTCCTTCATAAGACCATTCACATCAGTACAGAAACACACACTTATTCTCCATTGTATAAAATGCACGAAAATGAACATTTTGTTCTTGATAAAAAGTTCCACTCTTGTAAGAGCGGTTCAAGGAGCTGTGTGTTTTACTTTGATAGGTCAAGGTCCCTAACAAGGTCATTTAACTCATGTAGAGTGACTAGGTGAGGTTGTTTCAAAGTCTCAGATACTGGTGGTTCAGGAGGATCAGTGTTATCAATTTCTCCGCTACTATCACGTTCAGTGTTATTATCAACAGGTATAGCAGTGTCGTCGTTATGTGACACAGGTTTTAATGCTGACTCACAATCTGGATGTTATCTTGTTCTTGTTTTTTCTTCTAGAAAACAGCCACATTAACCATGTAAAATAACGATTATTCAGGCGATTCTTTGTTCCCGCCTCACCATTGGGACTGCAAATGGCATTGGTATATGTTTCCCATTTAACTACTGTGTCAGTCCAGAGGTACAAACAGTACAGCATGTGTGTGAAGTACAGCTTGCATGCATTACTTCACACCAACCTTGACACGACTTATGTTTTTCGTTGACGTGGTGTATGCTTGCCACGTACATAACTAAAGCTGCCTGGACTGTTCAGTGATCCTTGTCTGTTCATGTTAATATGCGATAAAGACTTCATATAACAGAGCAAAAGAAATCGAACGTAAATATGGATATTTGAATGTGCAGAGGAATGCAATTTAAGGAAAATGTACAGAATGCATAGTAACCTTTTGTAAATGTCTGAAAACTGACACAGCCGGAGCACAATTGATGCTCTCTAGTTCTTCCTGACAAGCAGACATGATGCGCAGGATTCATATACATAAATTTAAGCAAATACCAGCAAGTGTTTCCTCAGAAGTGTATTCAACTTTACACCTGCAACATAGAACCACTGTGTCGCCAGTATCTTACGTGATGGGTTAATTCTGACTTCAGATTCAGTTTTAAAATGGTGAAAACCACCTAAAAATTTCATTTGTAGAAGTAAAAAATTTATTGTTGTCCAGTGTAATCAGTGGAAATAAAAATGCGTTGTGAATTATGATAAGGCAATCTGACTTAGAATAAGCCAATCAAAATATTTGGTGAAGTTTGCATCATTCAGAAACTTAGAATTAACATAATAAACATTGGCATTTAATATACAGTACATACAAGATAAAGATAAATGAAACTAGAAATATCAAGTTATTAAAATACTATATTATAACTCCATAATAAAAGATATAGAAAAGAAAATAGCTGATTACTCCCACAATGGACCAGACACCAACAAATAATTATAGGAGTTTTCTCTGACCATGACACTCAGAGCAACAGCTCAAGAGCAACAGCTCAACAGGAATCAGTAGAAAATATCGTCATCTGAGGAAAGGAATGTCTTAGCGCTTCAGAGATCAACTCTGATGTTTCTATCAATTCACAGCAGATTTATATCCTGTCAACTACTAACGTCATTTATATCCCGTAGCCACGACCGTTAGTAGCAACTCCAGGTCAGGTATACATATGGTTAATAATTTAATTGGCTAATGTTTTGCAACTAGGCAGGTCGACCTAGAGAAAGATGGGTTAAGTCCCTCTAGCTACAAAATTTAGGTAAGACGGAAAATAGTCATATTTTTTTAAAACTGCGTGAATAATATCACTTGGCCCACTGAGGATCAAATGATGTATTACTTACAGTTAATCCATTTCAAATGAGAGTCTACACAATTTATTAAATACCTTTGAGAAATAGGGAAGTGTTAATGGCAATCAGAGTCCCCCTGTGGATGAGTATTACATAATGGTCAAGGGAGTGCCTTGTCTGGGAACCAAAGGTGTAACAGATGCCAGGAATATTATTATTGATGGGAAAACACTACGTGTGCATTATTTAAAAATGTCATTCAGTTATTTAATCAAAATAAAATTACCATTAAATATCTTTGTTCCCGATTCTTTTCATAACATTTCTTTCCTCACCTTTTTGTCAAATATTTATGTATTGAATCAATGATCTTGATTTCAAAGTCCTTTTTTCCGCGTGTTGAGAGCCATAAACCGACATTCAGTGATACAACTATCAAACCTCTACTATCAAACAATACATGAAATTTCATGTAATATTTCGTATTTTTATTTCAGATAACAGATCATCTACGGTTTCAGGAGGAGCTGGATTCTTTGAATAGAATTTGGCTCTGTTTAACGATGGAAATGAACATCTCTTGTTTGGGCAAAGTTAAACTTAT